>WYDI02013668.1:0-21171 GCA_009867235.2 Psittacus erithacus
CCATCCCTCCGGGAGCCGAGGGAGGAGGTGGGGGGGCAGTGAGTGGGCTGCGTGGCAGGCCTTAAACCACGACACTGGGTAATTCAGTGAATTGGAATGAGAAGTTGGGCACGTATTCTCTCTCTCACCTAAACAAGAGGCACTCACCTAAACTGTAAATAAGAAGAAGAGCCACTTTGTGATCCCCTGCACACACACCATAAAAATAAATTCTGAAAGTAAAGCACTGTATTTAATTGAACACTGCAAAATCAGTATTTAGATACAAAACTCTTTTTAAAAGAATGCACTGGAAATGAACAGACCTGTTTCCTGTTGCATAAGCAAAGGGTGAAATCCTCTCCTTTGTAAATATGATCTGCAAATATTTATTTGAAAAGCAATAACCTAAACATTATTCTACTCGAGTCTTTTTTAAATGTCAATCACTATAGCATCAGAGACCAATCATACCGTTAAATGATGCTTTAACCAGCTTGCTATGATAAATGTTCTATGACCACAACAGAGTATCTATAAAATATTTTCCATTTGATACAGTTCTGGACTTGTGTGGAACTAGCAAATTAGGACTAGCATCTATTCTTATTCTTATATCTGTCTTTCCTATTGAAGGACAATAAACTCCTCCACTGATTCCTAAAACACATATTATAAATATAGCAGGAAAACATCAACTAATTTTGGTACTTACTATCTTTCCAAAAGTCTTTTCTGAGCACCACTGTGGAGTGATTCTCCTCTTCAAACACCTTGCAGATAGCATTAGCATGCTGCACTGAACATAGTAGAGGTATATTTCTAGACATAATAATGGCAGTCTGAAGAGTTTAAAATCTTACTATAGATTTGGAAAATAAAAGAATATTACTTGAATCATACAAGCTTTTAAATGAAATGTTACTTTTTTGTGTTATATTTATTTGTGCTCTCTCTTTATGTCTTAAGGAACTGCTTCAAATAATTCTCTGCATGCCCATTGGCTAGAAGTTTCCTCTATTAAAACATAATTAAGAATATTTTGCATGAAAAAAATATATGAGAATTGTGAGAAAACTTAAGTGAAGATACAGCAACAGAAGAGATAGCTACAGTACCTACAAAACATGAATAATGTTTGTAATCTTAATTATCCTCCCACTCATATCATCAAACCCCTTCCTTATCCTAGGGCAGTAACCACCTACTCCCTCAAAATCACTTCACTGAAGCCTGCAAATGCTATCTAACATTTATTTGCTGTTATACAAACATATGCAAATGCTTATCCATATGTATAAGCACTTAGACACCCCTCCAGAATAAAATTCACATCCCTCCATCAAGGTCAGTGTCCTTAGACTTGTAGTTCCCATTTGAAAGGGTCTAACTGTGATCTGTACTACAGTGAGTAGGACAGGGCAGGGTGAAGACAAGTTAGTAACAATAATATTGTCAGAGGCTTGTTACAGGCATGATAGCTTGTTGGTTTAGTCATTTGTCTCTTCAGTTCTTAGATTTGTGTGTCTTTCCTACTTTTTCTTGCCCACATCAAAAGTATTATACAAGGTTTGTTCCATTTAGTGGTATTTCTGTTGTTTATTGTTTAATTTCTGTCTACAGAAACAACCTCCATCTCAAACTGGCCACCAAGATAGTGTTATGAGTAATTTGTTTTACAATAGAATCAAAATTATATCCATGGTCCTTTTCATAAGTTCATTTTCCCCTTTCCATGCATCCATTAAAAAAGCTGGGTCTTGTGTGTAGACATTCAATATTGTGCAGAACACCTTTGTATGCTCAAGATTTTGCTTATTTCCACAACAGTGTGGTTTTGTTCCCTGAGATGAGATGCTGCCATGGTTCAGTATGCTTTCTTATGCCTCCTCGCTCATCCAAGTCATTCTCTTTCACCCATGAAATAGTTTCTGGACTTGAGACCTGCCAACACCTGAAGAGCTCATGAGGCTTCAAAGGAGACACCTCCTGGTTTATTAAGCCACTCTGCTGAAAATGCAGCCTTCAGAACATCTCAGTTAAAACCCCTCTTCTGCCTTGTTGCTTTCATTTCTTTACTCCAGTGCTGCCCCAAATTTTTTGATTAATTGACTAGCTCTCTTGGGCAGGGTATAGACAAAGGCTTATTTTGAATGACAGGGTTGAATGTTGTTCATTGACTAGTATGATTGCCTTCATAGATAGACATGAATATCAAATAAATCTGGGAAGGAAGCAAAAAATTTGTATGGAAACATTTCACAAGCCCAGGAAAACACTATTTAAATATTGCAATTCTATATATTCTTTTCTCAGCGATTTATTACAGCGATTAGTGTTCAAGCTACTTGTATTTGTGCAAACATAATAAAAAGAACCAAAACACAAAATGTTGCGAAAATAATAGCATCAGTCATCTCCTGAAGTCATTATTGCACTTGAGAAGCATAACAGCATTCAAGAGAATGTGACTTTCCTGGAAATTTCCCACACACTTTTTAAAGACGTCTATTCAAAGCAGAAATGTAGGGTAAATTTCTGGAAGGGAAAAAAATCCTGCGTCTTCTTTATTCCCCTTACAGATTATACAGTTTAGAGCAATTTCTTTGGGGTATTATATGGCCTTTTCTGCTTGTATGAATTTCTCCTAGGCTCTGGAGCACTCAAAGAGAAGCTGTGAATCAGCTCTGTGAAGCTTTTCCATGAGGAACAGATATGGCCTTCTAGCTTGGCTTTCTGTGTCTACAGACACAGACCCATATATAATTCATTTGTCCCACTTAAATCAAGTGCTTGTTATGAAGGGACATCCCCCACCACCCACAAGAACCTGATGCTGTCTGCACTGTGTACAAATTCTGTCTCTATGCCGCTATAAAGACAGCATATTGCACTGATCAAAACCACATTGAACACTGCCACATGTACAAACAGAGGCAAAAAATTTAATTTAAATGTCATTTTAAATTTCCACTATTAGACTTCCTCCCTCTTTTTTTTTCTTCTTATTCTAAAGCTACTGAGTACCTCTATGTTCACAGATTTTAATTTTAATTGCAGCTATCCCAAATTATTAGGCAACCTACCAAGGTAGCTGCAAATTGGCATTATAGCATTTTCTCCATATGCTAAGAGGGTCAAACTGTACCACCCATATGTTATATTCCTCTCTGCTGTGAATAAACCAAATGAATACGGTCTTTGTATCTCCATAACAGACTGCAAAATTGCTTCAGCAGATCTGGAGGTATCAGCACCCGTTCATACATCAGTTGCATTGAACACATTTTATTTCTGTGATTACAACCACCGGATTACTAGGCATGTATGTTCGTACTTTTGTCTCCCAAATTAAACTGTTTCTAGCAGTTCTATCAAATTTCTGCAATTTTCTCACAATATCAGTATTTGCAAACTTATGTTGGTTTTTTTTTCCTTGCCGTTGTCCAATACTGTGTTTCTCCATATCAATAACTTTTTGCTTTAAATCCTGCTGAATTGATTCTCCCTCTGTTTTCTCCCTTGTCTCATTACTCACAATCTCAACGTCACAAATTCACTGCCCTTACTTTCCTGTCTTTCAAAGCCAGCTGTAATTTCTGACTCCCCATTTAGAAGTTGTGCTTTAACCCAGCTCCTCACAAGAAGCCAAAGAGCCTTGGCCAACTTGGGCTTATTCTGGCCATCTGAATGGCTGAGATTCACAAGAGAAGGGAAAGGATTTAAAGTGCTGTCAGTGGTTCCTGTCTTTGAACTGCCAATTTTCAAGTTTTTTGTCTGGTCTTAGCTCTGAGGTTCCATTTTGGGCTGAAAAAGAACATCTCTGGGGTCACCTAATTTAGGAATAAAAATACAGGACATGAAAAAGGAAGCTTAGAAAACGTACTGAGGAGGAAGCATAAGGGAGGAACCTTGTAACCAAATTTCACATTATTTTGTAGGATAAAACAGCCCTTTTGGAGGTGGTGGTGGAAAAACTGTCAGCAAAGCTCTTCCCATGTCTGTGACCAAAGTAGGTCAAGACATGATGCAGAGGTTTGCTCCTTAACCTATGATTCGTGACAATGAGTGGGTACAAGACACGACGCATCTGAAAATATTCATCTGCTATCCAGGAACTGTTCTACTTCCTTCTCCTAGGCCACTCAAGGAAGCAATAGTGCAGCACAAGGCACATTCTGCATTGCCTGTTTCAAGGGATATGCAGATCCCAAGGGCATTGGGATTGCCCTTGGAATCTGCCTTTACTTCTGTAAATGCTTCTGCATAGGTGAAGCCCGCTGCAAAAAAAGTACGACCTCAAACCTGTGTGGCTGTTGCCATGTGTCCACCTTCCACAGCAACCCCCCCAAAGCAAAGCATTATGGTTGGCTCATGCCCTACAGGAAGGAGCAGCGGCAAGATTTAATGAGAAGAAAATCATAATTAGTAATAAAGATGATAGATTTTACCACATCGGGGAAAAAATCCCCATAGCATTTAATAAAGAGATGAGATTTGAAGCTGCACTGGGGGAAACTTTGTATTACACAAAGCATTTAAAAACTGTAACATGATGCAGCAAAATACTTCTGTAGAGATTTTAAGCTTCTGATATCAAAAGGATTGAGCAGAATAGCTCTGCTCACCTGCCGCCAGCCCTTCACAGACCCCATGGTGGAAATGTATGCCTAGAAGGCAGCATAACTTATCTGGTCTACCAAGGGGTGAGGAGATGTGGCATGTGAGTGCCTGGGCGTTGGAATAGTCAGCAAAATAGACCATGTGGCAGTGAACCTCTTCTGAAAGACAGGTTATAATGACACAAAACCTGAGATAATAATAAAAGAATGAGAAATACAAAAGAATAAGCCAGGTCTGGACAAGCTGTTCTTTTTATTTTACATGCTTCATTAAGGTTTTATGACCTCGTAGGCATGAAAACCAAATTGATACGCGGCCATGAGCTGAGCACGATGCTTTATATGCAACAAGCTACAAATGAAAAGAGATGGATATCCGGGGTGCCAGTTTATGACTTCTGAAGCACAAAATCTCTGCTTCAGCATAGGATTCCTGTGTGGTGTTATGTTTGTTTAGTCTCTGTTTACCTTCACTCTCTATTTATAAGCGGCAATATTTCACACAGGTATTTTGAAAATAAATGATATCAAGAAAAATATTGGAAGTGCGAAAAACCTATTGTACTGGAAGCTACAGATGTACTTTAGATAGCTAGAAATGTCTGGAGTATTGAACAGGTGTCAAGTTGAAAGTAATAATATAATAGATTATTCCACGTGGAAATACTGTTCAGATTACAGAAAAATAATCCTATCAGCTTGTCATTCATTGTGTGTGTGCGGGGCCTTGTAAATCATCCCAATAAAGCAAACCAAAACCCTTTTAGTATATTCCCTGGAGCACAGTACTACTGAAAAAATAACAGAAGCTTTATTTCAACTCAGCAAACCAAAGCTGTCTCCTAGTTGAATATATTCTGCATATTGGATGGTTACCGATTAACTGGGATGACATTGACGTGTTACGGTTTAAGGCACGTAAATATGCGTGCAACTGAATGGATATAATACATTCCAGGACTTCCCTGAAACAGTTAATGCCTTTGAGAGTCCTCAGGGTCACTGCTGTCCAGCTCCATGAATTTTAACACATAATTCAGGTAATCAGTAATTCAAATGTTATGCTTTGCTCACAGAGATGGGATATATGAATGTAGTAAGTCTTCTCACAGAAACTTTACAGCTAGGAATGAGATGTATCTATTTCCATAGTAGAACACTGAAAATATATTTTGGAATCTTATTTTATATTAAAATAAAAGTTAAGAAAATACATAATTCAGCACCCAGTGATTTGTGCATTTAAGTGAATGCTTAGCCTCATCAAGCTCTATGGGAAAAGCTGTTTCACAACAGAAAGATGGCAAAGATGGGGGCTGCAGTTGTGCAAGCATCCACTGGATCAAAGCAAACAGGAAGAAAAACCCTTATATTGTAAAGTCCTTGCAAGTTTCCTTATGTAAATTACAGTGTTTATTCATACTCTACAGACTTTCTGGGCAGACAGAGCAATGAAGCATGCCTTGCATTGCTTATGAATGTTACCTAGTCACTCTTTTTCATTACAGGACTCTAAATGCCTATCTCAGCCCTAGAATAAGAATAAAATCTCTGTTGCTCTTCTTGTGTCTTCCCTTTGAGCCTTAGATGATTATGCAATACAGGCATATAACTTCATCACAGGTAAAAATTCAGAGAAGGAAAGGAAATCCTTGTGTAGGTGAGTTCTTCCATCATCACTGTTAGATGTGGATACTTCCTTCTTTTCACAGTTTCATTAATATAATTATCCATGCCACATAACAAACTTGCTACCTAAAAGCAATTATCTGACTTACTTAGAAATGCCACAGAAAGGTCTTTTCAGGGCCCATCAGTGTTTCAAACTGTCATTAATGACCTAGGTGATAGAACATGGAATATGCTTATTAAATTTGGAGGTGACACCAAGCTGAGAAGCACTGAAAGCACTCTGGAAGGCAGAATAGAAACTCAAACTGGTTCTGACAAATTGCATTTGTGTCCCCAAAAAGGAAAAAAAAAGAGATTCTATCCAACAGGGTCGTGTGCAAGATGTTCACTCAGTCAGGAATAATCAGCTATAAAATACAGAACAAGTAACAGATATGTAGAAAACCAGCAGAAAAGGTTCCAATGGCTTTTGTGCATCACAGGCTGAACATGAGCTATCAGTGTTACTCAGCTGCAGGAAAGGCAGGCCCCGCTCTTAGGCAAGAAAAACCCAACTGCAGCAAGGGAGATGTTCTCTGAAGTAGCAAGGTCTCAGCTCAAATACTAAGAAAATGTGGATTAAGTGGAGTGGATCCATAAAAGATAAAAAATGGTTACCAAAGATGAGCAAAAACCTCTACTGATAGTAAAAGCTTCGACATACTGGGCTTGCTAAACTCTCAGAATCTGAAAAGCAAAGCGATGGAATAGATTTCCTTTAGAAGCCTTCAGTTCTGGAGCTTACAAGAGGAGCTGATATGTCAGGAATGACAAAACCAATACTGCCTTAGAGCAAAAAGATGGTCCAGGTGATTTCTAAAATCCATTGCACTTCTATGAACTAAGAAGTTTTACGTTGCTATGACCTAACCAGCTATAACTAATGGAAAGAATCACATTAAACAGAGCAGAGGGACTTTTAACTCGTATTCATAGTGGTTTATAGCTCTTTAAGAAAACTGGGTTAGATGGGAATTTCCAAGTAGAAGACTATTTATAAGCAGGCTCCAAAATACTGTTGAGGATAAGACTCAAAGCTGTAAAGGTACTTCAGACATCCACATCCCACGATTTTGGTGAGAATCTATTTCAGCTCCAGAGGATCTTTAGAAGATCACAGAAACATAGAATGGTTAAGGTTAGAAAAGACCTTAAAGTCTTCTAGGTCCAACCAGAACCCATGCTTTTAAACTCTGTCTATTATTCATATTCTAAAATAACTCCAAAAAACAAAACAGTGAAGTTTAACTTCAGATTTAAAGTAAAAGATTTAAAAAAGACAAAAAATAAAATCAGCACCTAAAATAAGCACCACTATTTTATAGCATCACTAGTGTTTGAAGTGGAAACTAAATGGAGAACGTTCATTAAAAAGGTTATGTATTATATCCTGGGGATTAAATGCGACATATGAGAAATAGATCACAGGGACATGGTTTAGTGATGGACATGGCAGTGCTACATTTACGGTTGGATTCAGTGTTCTTAAAAGTCTTTTTCAACCTAAATGAATTTATTATGCTATATCTACCGCATCCATACTTATTCTTTCTATTCCTTAATATTTTGATCGAACTAATTGGATTTCAAATTTCATAAAAGGGTGTTTTTTTCTTCCTAATATGCAAAGTATTGTTTCAGCCTTACAAACTGCCATGAAAATCTAATGTGTACACAGAATTTACTCCATTAGCCTTGCCATGATGTTGTCTAAAATGGCATTCTCTAAAATTCAAATACAGAATAAACAGACTGCAAGAAAGCAAATACATTTTTACAGTCTGCTGTAGCTCCTAAACCAGTCTATTCTGCTTTGTAGAGAAACATCTGGAAAATCTACTTTGCAATGAAAAGTAAACATGAGGTGTATGGCATACAGCAAAAGGAGGAGATGCTTTTTCAGTTCCTGCAGTTGTTAGGCTAGAAATAAACCGTGGAAATGGTTATAAGGAAAATTTCACTGTATATATAAAAATAATTATTTATATTTAATATTGGCTACAGACAGCAGTAAAAGTGCAATATCATAACATTCACCATTTGATTCAGGTTTGAATAGCACCTCTTAGGCAATGTTGCATTCGAAATCTCTGAACATAGCACTCAGGGGAAATCCAGTCAGCAAGAAAAGAGGAGAATGTGAATGTGCTTGTGAGCTATCCAAGCAACGTGCTGGAAGACTTTGTCCTTGACAAGCACAAAGGAAAGCCAAACACCTGCCTGCCTCTTATCCAGTAGCAATCTCTTTTTTAGTATCAAACACCTTTGCATTTCAACAGATATTTCAGTCTGTGCAAACACTGGGAGAGAACAACATTGCTATACTACCACAGTTTGTAAACGTCATGTATTTATACCAGACCAGCAATGGGAAAGCTGGCAATTTTTTAGGGGGATCATAAATCCAAAGTAATTTCTAAGTCAATATTTTATCTTACCACCAACATGAGCAGATTTTCCAAACTAGAAAAAACAAACCTCCAGCTGTTTTTATTATTGAGGAACTGCATATTTCAGAAACACTTGTTCATAGCAGTCGGATAGAAATTTTACGGAAGGAGTTTTTTATAATGAGAGTGCATCCTGGTTTTGGCCAAGATGGAGTTGATTACCATGTCAGTCATTATGCTGGGTGTGCACAAGAACGTGGGAGGGGACACAGCCAGGACAGATAACCCAAACTGGCCAAAAGGATGTTCCATATGATGTCCTGCTCAGTATATAAATGGAGTTAATTGACCAGGGGGCAGCAGTCACTGCTCATGGATGGGCTGATCATTGATCAGCAGGTGGTGAGTAATTGCATTGTGCATCACTTGTTTTGTAGAGAGTCATAGAATCATACAATATTATGGGTTGTATGTTCTTTTATCATCATTATTATTATTATCATTATGATCATTATTTCCTCTTCCTTTTCTGTCCTATTAAACTGCCTTTATCTCAACCCACAAATTTACTGGTTTTTCACATAGTCTCTTCTCCATCAGCTAGGGGGTGAGGAGGGAGCAAACAGCTGTGTGGTGCTTAGTTTTTGGCTAGGGTAAGATCACGTTTGTCTCACCTTAAGACAACAGTGGTTGTTTTAACTTGCAGCTCACCCACCCATGCCTCCAGGGCTGAGGTAGATTTTCATTCTCACTTTCTCATACCCTCTCCATGATCATGTGGGTAAAACCATACGGTGGCCTGTGGTACGTACCCACTATATTCTCTCTCTTGAGCAGAGAAATGCTTACTAATAGCTGAAATACTGTCCATAGTGGTGAGGCTTAAGCCAAAACCAGGACAAGGTGCTAAGACCCTGGAACAGGTTGCCCTGAGTTGCTCCCCATCCCTGGAAATATTTAAGGCCAGGTTGTACAGGGCTCTAAGCAACCTGGATTAGTGGAAGGTGTCCTTGCTTATGTCAGGGGGTTGGACTATAGGTGAACTCTAAAGGTCCCTTCCAACCCAAACCATTCTATGATTCTATGATACGCAATGCTAAGCAATGTTGATCTTGATTGGATTGCTCATAAGCAATGACTTGCAGGAAAAAATGGTATTTCCACAGTACCTCTCTCACAAATACTGCGCACACACCAGGAAAATGAGCTGTAGGATTTTAATGGCTTTTATCAGTAGAAGCACCACAGAATTCAGTTTGATGCTTTGTTTGTGCTCCGTATTTAATTGGAATATAACTGGCAACCATCTCCCCAGTGCACAACTTCTTCAGGATACAGCTCTAAACCACATCTTCACTGATGCATGCGGTAATTCAATGGGGTTTTAAAGGAGAAAAATATATAGTCGTACAGTTTGGGTGCTGGGGAAGATCTTCAAACGTATGCTCTGCTTTTCCTAATAGGAGCACAAGGTCTTTTCAAAACTGGAATAGAATTTTTGATGAAGTGCCTGGTGGCGAATTTGAAATACTAGCCTGGGGGCCCCAATGAGACATAATTCATTCCAGTAGCTAGAACAAATCTAGCTTCTACATCCATTCCTCTAAAGTCATTATTGACCCAAGGGAAAATGCTCGCCTTAAGCAAGTTTTAATAAAGACTCTGGTGGAGCAGTTTCTGCAGCACTAAACGCGATAATGAGAAACAAGCCACTTAGCTGCAATAGACCCAAGACCTGTATATAACCCGAAAGTCAGTTTTCTGAGGTTCTTGGGATTCTTTCCAGAGATGAAACAGGCATCCAAAAGAGATTTAATTACATTGCTCGCTAATTTGTTACATAAAAATCAGTCAGGCTTAAATGGACCAATATTCTGCTTGTCTTATATGAACATAATTTATTTTAATGTTGTTTCTGTGAAGTACAAATGTCCACAGACTAATCAAGTCTGGGTTGAAAACAACGGCTTTTACTAAACCAATAAAAGCGTGAACATCTTAATCTGGCCTTAAACATTGCTCTGCTTTAGAACTTTTTGCAGTTGATTTTAAACAGTAAGTGCTTGTATCCTTCTGTGACCGTAAGACCGAGTATCAAAAAGCATCCCTGATGCTACAGACTATGGCAGTTTGAAAGTTTCTTATGCAGTTACTGAAAACTCACCACTAAACCTGGTAAGCAGCATGTATTCTTCTAAAGTTAGAGCTGTACTTAGTTAAAAAGAAAATAAAAATCATCTGACCCTCGCCATATGCCCCTTTTGAACCATCAACTGCAAAATAAGACCTTGCTAGAAACAGTGGAAGCAATCTGGAAATTAAACTACAGTCCTGATACAGATAGATAGAGAAAGGATCCTTTGTGTGACTGTTATGATCATTAGTCTCCATCCAAGGCAGAGCAAGCACAATCTTTTGTGCCTATTGTTGATGTCTGGCATTCATTCACAGAGAGATGCTTTGTTTTACATCTTCAAATTCTACAGGCAAGTATTTCAGTTGTGAAAGTCACTGGAGGAAAAGGGAGAAACAGACTCCTCTGCACTGATGCTTTGGTAATCCAATCGATGAGATAGAATAAAAGCACAAAGAAGATAGACTGAACATAGCAGCACTTTGAGCAAGAGAGGGAATAGGAAATTACAACACAGTAACCTCCTGGTCCTACTCTTGCCCCCACCCAAGACGAGCAGCATCTAGATACATCATTATCAAATTCACAAAAAAACTCATTATTTTCAACTTTTTAGAAGTTTGAGCAAGTATTTACTATGCAGAACAGAAATACTTTAACATGAATGTTAGGGTCTTAAGGACTATACACATCACAGGCAAACCATGAAATGTAAAGCTCCTATGCTGCATTTGCAGCCAACCCATTCAAGTATTCCACATAAAGAGAAATTTTAGGTACTAATCCTTTTATGAAAACTCCTAAAATATTTTTCAAAGTTATGGAGAAATCAGTGTGTGGTTTATGATCCGGGAGGATCGGTGCTTACAGGCCTGCTCTTGTTTTGTTCTTCTTTTCTTTCAGATACAATCTGAGTTCAAATCAGATACTATGTGGTGTTTTCAATAAAAGTAAAATTGAATCAGGTTTTCCTGCAACCCGTAGCCATTTACGTAGAAGAGATGGGGGGGGGGCACAGAAAAGATTACCAGTTTGAATGGAGATTACATGTCAAGAAGACTGGAGTTGCCATCTACTGGAGTGTGCAACGAATGACAACTGACATGCAAAAAGCTGAGAGCATTAGTCATGATAACAGTCTATGCGCATCGTATATTGCTCTGCAACTTAAAAGAAAAGGAAAAGCAAATCTCCAAAGGCAAGGAATTATTCTCCACTCTCAGCTTTTGAGAAGGAGGGAGATGCATGAGGAGGCTGTGTTAATACAATCTAATTTGCCTATAGCTTTTATCCACATTCAGCAAAAGCTTATGTTTATCACTTCTCATCAGAACATGGACAATTCCGCTTGCCAGCTTCAAAAGCACAAAACAATGTCAGAATCTAAAAGGAAAGAATTGTAAATTCTTCAAACATGAGCAACTAATCACTGCTGCTTTTTAAAACCACCTCTTTTAAACACAAGATGATATTAGGGAACATCTTCAGTTGATAAAACACTGACAAACATAAAAACACCTTCTTAGAGTTGCTTATCATCAAAGAAAGTTACACAATAGTCACTGTGCAGTTTCAATAATGCGTAATAAGTTCATATGCAAGAAGAAAAGTATTCTCTCCTATGTATGCAGATGATCTAAAGAATATTTATTTCCTACACACAGGTCTTGCAAAAGATCATTTATTTACATAAGCAAATTAATAAAATAAGGGTTTACAACTGGACAGAGAAACCAGACCTCTCCAGGGCAGTTCAGAGGGGAAAAAAGAAAGTAAGAAAGTCCTTAAAGTGCTGTGAATGGAACCATACAAAATTAGCAGGGGACATGATGTTGATGACAGCTACAGCCTGGAAATTCAGTGTATTTGTAGACATAAGTACACGTCCCACGTCACCAGACCAAACCAAGTTAAAAACTATACACATGCCCTGGGATTCTTTTAAAGCAGCTTAATATTGGCTCATATTTAGTGAAGATATTTGCTAGTCTTTTACTAAACATAGAGTATGAAGTGACTGGACAGAGGTATCTGACATGTGAACTATGTTATTATGATTAATGGAGTTCATACATTAAGCGTTATTTCTCTAGAAAACATCAGATTGAATAATTACTGGAATTAATCCCAAAGGGCTTCAGAAAATTTGCTGCCCACTTTCAAGTCCCATTTTTATCACATTTTTCTTTTGACTAGAGGGCGATCTTTAATTGCAGTTTTAAGTAAAACAAGTCCTGTAAGCAATTCATCAAACGTTATGAAAAATGATTTATTTCTCTAACAGTCCTTGAAAGTGGCTTTTACTTTTTACCCTCACCTTTAGGCAATATAGCAAAATCCAATCAATAAATAAACTGGTTTTGTTCAGCCTCTGAAAAAAAAAAGAACAGTCTACTGTCCCTGTTTTTCATGCATCAGGTTAGGTACAGAAGATCCTAGAATTGATATATTGGGATATTACTGGCAATATTATTAAGATAAGTAGGGAACAGATGATAGCATTATTTGGTCTCTTGGATTTCTTAAATCTAATCAGTATTTAATGGGTACAACAGTGCCAGCAAATCCAGAAAGTCAGAGAACACATCTCAAAGGACTCTGAGCTGAACGTGCTTCAGGGAAGTACCCCAAGGTCAGCATTACTTTGCAGAGCTGCAGAGGCATCCAACAGGATCCATGGTCCAGCTGTCATGCAATAAATGCTTTTATAGCAGTTGTCAGTATGACTTTCTTTGGGCAGAAGGTATAGAAGCAAAGACTTCTCAACTTCATCCCTCTGGCACAAGGGAAGCTTTTTCCCAATACATCTTCAATCTCTTATAATGCTTATTGCCTTCATGGCCCTCATGCCATGAAAATAGCTAAAAGTGACTTCAGCTGACCTAACATCAGTGCATGGTCCAAGCTCAGCTGGTAAAACAGATGGCAGAAGATGACATGGAAAACCCTTGGCTCCATCGATTGCATGTGTGAGAGCACTGTAATTCACTAACTCTTGACTCAAACACCCAGGCTATGTTGCTTACTATCATATTCATTAGGACACAGCAAAAGATAGGTCATGCTGGGCATTATACAGGGATATAGGAAGAGAAACCCTGAAATTAAGAGCTGGAAACATAAAAAAACCCACTATAGATGTACAAAGAACAAGGGCATAGAAAAAGCAAAACAATGATATACAATTAGAAGCAAAGTGAGGATCAGGACACACAGTACTGCTTCCAGTGTTGTTACTTTTTTAGATAGGTATCTTTAATGCCCCTCTGCTCAGACACTGCTGCTTCCAGGTTTTTAAGTATAGAAATGATGCCCATATGCCAATCTTGCTCACCTTCTGATCTCTCTTGGCATATTTGGCAATCATTACTATAGCTTCCTTAATCATATTTTGTCCTGTACCTGCCAATTCCCCAGATGGGTCCCTGTTGAGCAACTCGTGATGCCAGTACAGATTTTGGGGGCTGAAGAATGATGCTGAGGGAGATTTGGGAGCAGCTTCTCTGCTCATCACCCACAGGACTGGGAGGAGAAGGGGAAACACTGAGTACAACATGCTGCTGGACATAAGCCCTCAGCCAGCATTTAGAGACCGCATCAAAGAGGTGCATAGTTCAGGAGTTTTACAGCAATGATTTCCCACATTTTTAGGACTGCTGTTAGGAATGTTACAGATGCAATCATGAAAAATGGTTATTCTTCAACAGTCGTGCACGCAACATACAGCATCCACTTAAATAAACACCTTTTTCATAGACAAAAATCTCTGAATAATGGGCAAAGAACTACAATATATCTTGAGTCACAGGCATTTCACAGATACTGACCTTTGATTTTGATTTAGAGGCTCTAACTAATAAAGCTTGGCTCCACACCAAATCTGAAGAAGAAAATCAAGCACACTCTTGTCAACTTATAATTAACTTGCACTACAAAAAAAAAGCAGAAGTAAGCCAAGCATTCTTTAAAAATGGTCTCCAGAATTCACAACACACAGTAAAATGTCCTGTATCTTGAGAAAACAGGCTGATCTTTGCCTATCTTCTCAAGCTGATTACGCATCTTTTCTGCTCATTTAAAATACAAATTGAATCTTAAGAAACAATAAGTTCTTCATTTTAAAGGATTATTAAAGATTCAAAACTACAGCAGGGGGAGAAGAAACATGATTCTGAAACATATTTGATGTAAATCCCACAGCTTTCTCACTATTTACCCCCCAAATGTGCCATTTCACCTTTAAAAACATATAATGTGTGGGTAATTTTCATTCATATAATTGAATGTATGTTGAGAACATGGTTTGAATATGCCTTCAATAGCTTTGCAGGTAAATTCAGCACCTTTGAATATGTTATTAGAATTTAACTTTCTGTACATATGTTGAGAACAAAGGAGCAACACTTTTTGATTACATTGTACATGTCTTCCTTATAAAAAATAAAAAGCCTTTAGCACAGAGACATAAATACACCTAAATAAAATGAAACAACAGTCAGGAAGGCACATTTCAAAGGGTGCTGTTGGATCTCACAAAATTGGCTGTTGAGCAAAGCAGGGTTTCTAAGATTACATATACGCTACACACAAACCACTCCTACCCATGAAACCGTTGAGTTTTGCCTGAGTATTTTTAAGTTGTTTTTTCTTCAGAAAAAGGTCAGGTTATTCTCTTTTTTTAGAAGGCATGACTATCTTTTGTTATGCCTTTAAATATGCCCTTCTGAGACTCCTGACCTGTGAATATTTCTCTTAGACATTACATCAGTTGCGAATGATACGTAATGAAGCCATAAATATTTCAGGTAGTCAACAAAGCGTCTTCTTTAAGTCTGCAAAAATCACAATGACTTCTGTCTGAAATGTGAGTTTTCAGCCTGGTTTCTGTGTTATTACTTCTGGGTATAAGCTAATGATTCAGATTCCCTCTATTCTCCCAATAAGATGCAATACACAAGCAACCAGGATTTCAACACATTTTATTCTGAGTTTTCCCATCAGATTATGGATATCATCAGAACAGAAGGATGGAAACATAAAAATCCTGCCTTCTCTATCTGCCAAAATATATTGAGAAGCACACATAACTGAGAATAATACAGTCTGCCAAAGATCTGACTGCCTGTTTGCTATAGGGTCTCTGCTATGGTCCATCATCTATTTCCATGACTACATGGTCTAGCTTATATTGTTCAGGTATTTAGTAAATCCAGGAGTCAGATCTAAGAACATTTCAAATTGTATTTTTTCCATGTAACATTATCCAAAAGCAGAGTTTCCCTTCAAAACAACCCCTTTGGAGTAAATTCAAATAGTATCCTCTGTGACAGAAGAGAACCCAATAAAAGTCTTTCTTTGACTTCAACATACTAGTTTAGCAACCCCTTTACCACCAACCTGTATTTCTTGAAATAATGTATCTGCAAAGGCCAGCATAGTTTTTTCTTTTTTGGTAATGCTTTAAAATACATTTGGAAAGGAGCAAAATAAACGGATTAAGAACTGATTGTCTAATACAGAAGAGAACAGATTTTCTGCTCTGGGAAAATTTTCCAAGCTCAGTTCATCCATTTGTAAAAAGACTTTCCAGGAGACTGCCAGGAACAGCTTTTAACTTGTTCATCCCAGCTTTTAATAACTGATTTCACAAATTCCCTTCAATTCTGTCTACTTCCTGCACCTTGAAATTCTAAAGTGTTTCTTGACACTAAAGTTACGTCATTGATAAAAAGAGGAAATGTTTTACATCAGGATGGCTATCCCAACGTACGCGAATGACTTCTTTGCAGCAGGAGTTTGCTGGCATGGTTATACCTCCATCCCCAGGTCAGGCTTTGTAACTTTCTGAGCAGCAAAAGTTATTCTGGGGAAGAACATAAAATCCCAGTAAGTCATGGACACATGATGGGTTTAGGGCCATAACCAGTTTGGCTACAGGAGAGATTTTTCACAGTCCTAACCAGCCCTACTATTCTGTCACTTTGTAGTGTATTCATTGATGAATCGTCATCCAGCCTCTCTCAGGCTTGATGAACGTGAGTAAATACACCAAGATCAACCAACCAACCAACCAAGAGCTGCAATAGTGTCAATATTCATCTTGGATTAGATACATCCATGTAAGAACAGAATCCTTTCAGTGAAAAGCAGTCTTAAAGCACAAACAGAAGACCATTTAGCACTCTAGCTTATTGAAAATAAACTTTACAGATAAGCTATCACTTATAAAAGAGGGAAAAAGTAGACCTATTTAAGTGCATGAATAAGCTGTGGCCCTCTTTGCTTGCAAGCTAATTGGAAATCAATTACAGTTCATTTGCTGGCACTTCCAGAAATGCTTGGGAATGTCTTGAGACAAACCTTTCTGGAGTGTCTAGCTTAGAATTTCTGGAAGGGGAACTAATTGATTTCCAACTAAATATGACTAACAAAAACTTTTACAGCTGCTAATCACTGCACTCTACACATGCTTCCCCCAAGACTCTCAAGACATTTTTAGAGATATAAATTAGCAAGAGTTAACTTAAAACCAAGCTTTAAATTTCCACCCTCCTTATAAACCAGGAGTTCCAACAACCCAGTAGCTTGACTGTCACATACTAGACTTTGCTTAATCAGGATGCTTCAGCAACGTGTTGATGAATCACAAAAGGATCGCTTTTAATTCTTGTCATTTTTCCATTATAGCTGGACATTACCAAACACTAACACTGTCTAGAGCTTTGACAGCATGTCCAGAAATCCATAGGCAATTTCACAGATACTTTAAGAGAGTCAGTAACTCTTTAATTTATTCAAGTAGTCTATCAGTAATGAACAGAGGAGAGAGACACTTTATCTTGCCACTGATATGTTTTCCTAAACATTGACATTTCTACACTACATTGACAATTCTGCACATAGGTTTCTTCTGTGAGTGACTTTGCAGAGCTATACATAACTACTTGTATTGAATGTGGCTGAAGATGAGAATGGAATGACTGCAATGAGACAGAAAAGTGTCTATCACGCTGTCAAAAACAATAAGGAGATTTACATAAGAGTATCTGTTATGCAAAGGTAGTAACAAATCCAATGTGTCTGTTCTGCATTACAAGAATTGAATGGCAGTTACCACTTGGACACTTGGAGACACCAGGAATATTTTGGTCAATGCTTGCATAATATAGTGCATTTTTATATTTACTAAAAGAGACAAGTTACATAGGTGATGGACTCCTTATCAGATGAAACCCTAAATCCAACACAGAAGGGACAGCTGGCCAAATGTCAGGGATGACCGAGATGTAAACACCAGAGAAGAAAAGATTTAATTTGCTTTACTTTGAGTCATGTCTTTTTCTTTCCTTTTCTGTTTTTAAATTTTTCCTTTATACAAAATGCCATGGTTCGGCGCACATGAAAATTAAAGACTCCCATGTAAGATCGAGGTTTGAGTCTGTACATTCATGAAAGGAAATTAAAATCACCACTAAAAGCCCCACTTTTTATTATACTGATAGAAACCACTCAGAAAATACCAGAAGAAAGAAATATATTCAGTATTTAAGATACTGCTTTGTCTTTTTATATGTTGCTGTTAAATTTATTGAACAATGTACATAGGCATAGTTAGACATCAGTGGCCAGATTTAGACCTTATTCACTCTGTCCCAACCTCATCTGTACTGGATGGAACACTCAGGCAGGTAGGCACAAACTAGGTAATGACAGCCAATACAAGGAATTAGTATGAAAGAAATGATTCTGAGGCTACTTAAAGGATACGTGACAGTAACCTGAACACAATATTAGAACTGTGTAGGCTAAATACCTTGAAAACATGCTTTCCTTTTTAACCTGAACAATTTTGATATTCACTGCAGGTGTTGCCAGGGAATTACACTTGTCATGACTATAAGAATGAGCTTCCCAGCTAAACTTCCTAAAACTTTACTCCTATTGTTCTTCTGTAACCTACTTTTTCATCGATTCAATCAATCTCCCTTAAACACATATAAACTCAGGCTGCACTTCTGAAAATGTTTTATAATAGCACATTTAATAAAGCTAATTTAAATCTGCTAATTTATAGAGATTTGCCAGAGGCTTTGAAACTTCAGAAAATGTGTAAACCTAACAGTTTAGCTGTGATAACAGCTCAGACAGTGGAAATTAAGTCCTTTGCATTACAATCACATTCAAAGCGCATTCCTAGTTTTATTGCAAGAAAAAAAAAGTACATTTCGAAAGTATCAAAGAAAACCAAACTTACAGAGATATTTCAGGGCTAAGACATTTATTGACCCAAGTTTGTCTTTTCAGATCCATGTCCCACAGTTCTTGAAGTTGGTCACCACTCTGCCTCAACACCACAGTCTCAAGCACATCTTGAGGTCTCTCATTTCGAGACTACCTGGAATCTTTTCTACAGAGTTTAGAAAAAGAAGAGCAGAGTCATCATGCAATAGACCTCTAACAGAGCTTCGAGACATGTTTAGAGCCATTAATTCTAGGTCCCTAATTCTGATTGTCAGTCTTCCAGCTGATACTATATAGGTTTGCTACTGTCTGTTCTAATTTCTCCCTCTGGAAATCAAATGATAATGGATTATATGCCAGTGTGGGAATAGGCAGATTGGTTAGGATCCAAGCTGTATCCCAGGTGACAGCAAGAAGCAGTGAAAAAAAAACAGGTATTCAGCTCTTCACAGTGATGCATCAAGGAGTTTCATTTTTCATTTTATACATAGCATTTAGATGGTAACTAAGTGATCATTATCATCCCCTGATTTGCAAAAAATGTCATCTTTCCTTGAAGATATAGTTGATTCTTTTTAGGGCTGCTGTTGCTGATCTCTCCTTAGATTGTTATATGGGAGAAGGCATTAAGACCTCCCCATGAAGACTTGCAGGATTGCAGTCACTTAAGGGATACAACCTTATCACTTTGAAGCTTTTTTTGGTATTTGTAAAGTTCAGGTAATCCTTTTATTTCTTTTTCCCTGTTAATTGCATCAAAATATTCAGAAATACAATCTGGAATATATTACTGGAAAAGGATTTTTTAGTCTTGTCTGCTTCAGTGTTCTTTCTCTTGGTTCTGTCATTGCTTTCCTTCTTGTTTTTGTGTACTGAGAAGCAGAATTAAGGTGTACTGCAACCAGTGGACACTTGCATAAACAGGCTACTTTGAATAAAACAGCATGATCGTAGTAGAGGAAAACCGTATTCAGCTTTCCTTCCCAAATGCTAACACATATACAGGGTTCATAAACTATTAAAGCATCACATTTTTTGCTTTGAGACTACTAAAATGCAAGGGCTGCGAATAGCAGCAAAATGTAAATAAACTGAATGGGGAGCATAAAAGCACATCGATTCCCAGGTTCTGAAACCACAGTCAAAATGGTTTATATTAGTAACTTATTTAAAGACATTTTTGGCAAATATATCTGTAATGAATCTCCCCCACATGTTTTTATGCCCGAGAGCTTAAGTTTTCCAGGACTTCTGTAAAGCAACTTTTACTGCACCAGATTACTGCATTCCTTGATCTCGAGCAGCACACGCTCCCAGCAGCCAGCCACACTCAAACACAAGGAACAGCTCTAGGATTTCACAGCCCTGCAACAGATGCTTCCAAATAGATTTCTTTTTAAATTAATATGATTGTGAGCAAGAAAGCAACTATCGTGATTTTCCCCTGCCTCCAGCATTTCCCAACCAATGCTGACTTAAAAATTAGCACAATCCTCTGCAATACTTATATTTCCATATGAAACTTCCACATAGCGAATTCTTGCAGAATTGTGAGCTGGCAGCTCTGATCACATTCACCAGCACACAGGCATTAGACTCTGTTTCACAAGAGAAAAAGATGGCCAGCATTTTCCTGACAGAAGTATCAGATTTTTTTCAGTCAGTCAAAATTACAGAGAGAGATCTCATTGTCGATGCATTTCCCATAGATAATGAGGACTGCAAATTACCAGGCAAGGATCTTTTTTGGTACACAGAACAAAAACCAGCACGATCTGCAGAACTTAGGAACTAATTGGGTTTCAAACCCCTTTCTTTGCATGCTGCCGACACTGTCAGAGTAACCTATACGCTGATCTTATTCCAAAGGCACAGTAATCTTTATGCTGCAAGAATTAAGAGTTTAGCGTGCTGTAGCATACACTGCAAGGGAAAAAAAAAGCCTTTAGGAAAGGCATGTGCTGAACACACACACAAAATATGCAGATGGAAAAAGACCAAATGTAATTAAAGCTTATATGAAACCAGACATTCCTATTTGCAGAGCTCGGGCTGCATTTCTATGAGAAAGAATGCACAGAATTTCAAATCATGCTCTAATTAGACAATGTCAGAAGAAAAACACATTCTTCCC
>WYDI02013672.1:0-51230 GCA_009867235.2 Psittacus erithacus
GTTCTTATCTCAACCTGTGGGAGTTGTATTCTTTCGATTCTCCTCCCCATCCCTCTGGGAGCTGAGGGAGGAAGGGGGGGAGTGAGTGAGTGGGCTGCGTGGCAGGGCTTAAATCACAATAGGCTAGCCCAGAAAAAGCCATGTTTCATCATGTGCCAAAGTGCTTTGTTGGTGTCAACTATAAAAACACACACTGACCTTCTTCCTTATCCGGGACATTTGGCTAGTCAGAAATCCCCAAGGTATTTTGATTGGGAAGGTGAAGATCAGTGCATATATCCTTAGAATTACTCAGAGAGTCCACAGAAAGGTACAACTAGTGGTGGAGCTGACTAAATACATTTACGTACTCATATAGTGTCTACTGGACACAAAAATGAGCCTGAGCCAGGCGACAGTAGAGCATGACAAATGCTCTTGCATAAGCAGGGACTGTCTAGCTTAGCTGAATCAGGAGAGCCTCAATGGAACATCTATATTTTTTTCCTCATTAAAAGAAACAAAAGAGTGAAGGATGTTTAAACTGCTTTACAAAACACGCTAAACTCTGTCTGCATTGACATCTAGTACCAGAAGTCTGAATACGTATTGTAGAGTTAAATGGATAGAGAGATTATCCACAGATGTTTTTAAAAATGTGTTTTAATACAAACTTTAATGGAAATAAGCCCTTGCCCTGCCCACTACCATGTTCCTTGTATTTTTCAGTAAAAAGACACGATCTACGTGTGGAAGCGTTGGTTTGTAACACAACCTGGAGTTCCCACAAATTCTTCTTCTCCCCCTGAGACTAACTTCTTACCAGTAATTGATTCCAATTAGCCAGTTTTAAGTGTAATTATTCAGTGAAAGAAACAAACTATTATACCTATGCTATGCATCCCACTACTAACAACATGGCATTATTGAACCTGTGGAATTGAAATGGCTCACGCTTGGGGAAAAAAACACCTTCAAGAAGCTGTGTTTAAAAACACTGAGAAAAAAATATATTGTAAAGAAACTGAAATATACTTTAACTAAAACTTGCTAGTGGAGAATGAAGACACTTGTTTTCCTTCTTAAATTGCTGCTGAAATGGGGAAAAAGAAATGAAAGGAAGAAAAAGAAAAATCAGTTTCTGAATAGATGTGAATCAATATGAAAATAGAACATCTGGGGAAAATCATACATCTCAGCCACCTAATTTGGAAATATAAAATATTTAATTCTCATATGAAAGCAGATATTTTCATCCTAAAACTTGAGATAGAAAATGTTGGCTTTTGAGTAAAAAATGTGTTATGATTCAGTAGGGTAGTACTCAGAAGTTTTAAAGGGATTGAAATAAAAAGGAAGAAAATTCCACAGCAGAGGATGGCCATGGTACAATTTCAAAGCAGAGAGTGAATGGTGGTACACAGGGGCCTGGTGGTACATAGGCAACATGCCATTGATGCCTCCTCAGATGTTCCTTCTAACCTGAAAGGTGACCAGAAAGCAAGAGGTGATGATAAGAGAGAAAGGAGGGAGGAGGAGAAGAGAAGGATCCAGATTACTGGGGAGCATGTGGCAAACTTCCAGCTTCTCATTAGCTAGGACTTTACCCAGAGCATAGTGCGGCACCATGACCCTTCCTCCTATGTCTGTTCCTTTGTAAAAGCAAAAATAAAACTTGTCCAAGCTGTAGCCATATCTAGTCATCTGGCCATCTCTAATTATAAACTAAATATAAATAATCCTTAATGCCACTGGACTTAAGTAACAAAGAAGGTCATTTACACAGGTGACACGAGGGTGAAGGAGCAGAGGAGAATGATGTAAGGAAAGTTCCTTTTTTTGATATGTTTAAGCCAGCACAAATCACCAAATCACCATGTGTCAGCTTGTTTTACAATCCAGTGTTTTGGCTGCTTCGGCGTTTAATTAGAAAGTCTTTCCCTTAGCATTTTTCTTAGCAGCAATTTTTTAACTAAGCAGCAGGTGTATTCCCCAATGCCATATGTTCAACCTGACATGTTATTGAAAATGTCTTCAGGAAAAAAAAACCAAACCAAAACAAAACCAACCCCCAAACCACTAAAGGTAGGACCGCTGTCCCAGTCTGTTCCCTGTGGCCCACTTGCAAGCCTCAGAAGGACACAATAGTCCCCTGTTAGGCAGAGGCACTTTTTGGGGGAACTAGTCATAACTTGCAAAGCCAGCAGACTGTAGTCTACTGATTTCCTCTGCTTCTCTGGCAACCTGTGACTTGGAAACAGTCATCCCCCACTTGATCTTTTAAGAAACAGCCACCTGGAAGCTGGATCTGTGAGTTCATAGCACTTTGAGTACCTTATTGATGCTCTTTGACCAATATGTTAGTAGGCTATGAAGTGTAGGTGATTTTAGCACTTAAACAGAAGGTATTGAGTGATGGCTATCCTTGACTTTGAACTATGCAAGGTGAACCTGATTATGATCACAGAAATACCTGACTGAGGTTAAAAGGGTCAGTGGAGCATTTACTGAGGGGAGCTGATGTGGTCTTTCCCCCCTGTATTTCTGACCTGTATAAATATGTTTCTGGGCTTGGCATAGAAGGACATTTTCTGAGCCCTTTGCTGTGTGAGGCTTTTTTGTGTGAGTGGGGTCAGTATGATAAAGTCTGTCTGTAAACCTTTGATAGATGAATGAAGGATGAATCACACAGGTTAAAAATGAGAAAAAGTTAGGCCTTGGAAAACTGCAATGTGCCTACCCCCAGTTTTGACAAACTGTACCCAGCTGCATGATATACAATAAGGTTGCTCATTTATAGAGCTTTTCTTCCAAGACTGTAAAGCACCAGTGTGAATACTGAGAGGTGTTTGTGTGCAATCTTAACATAACATAAACCACAGCTTTATAGGGGTCCCTCATCAGCTCTGTGCTGGCCACAGTATAACCCGGTATAGAATTGGAAACTATGCTGTCCAAAGGTTATCCATGTTTCTTCTGATACTTGCCTAGGGAGGGCTATCTCCATAGCAATGCAGTTAAGGTGAGACATACTTCTGTATTTTGTATGAGTAACTGAAATCCTACCCTATAAGATCATAAAATAAGATTGCATACAGGATGTTGATGGCCTAGGGGAAATTTTGAACAACTGGGAGTCATTATCATGATCTTGTTGAAAAGATAATCCATGATCTGGTGCATTTTCCAACAATCGTTGCAGAAAAGACCAAAGAAGCTGCAAGCTTCAGAGGCTTGCATGAAATCCCTGTCCACTCTTGTAACCGTGGACAAATGAAAAAAGCCAAGATTTTTTTCCCAGATGTACACAAATTGTTTCTTGGGAGTCTCATGCCTTTGAAATTCCTCATCCAAATGGCTATCTGTAGCATTCTGTACACAGAACTACTTGCAGAGAGTAGCATTTGAGAACAAATTAAGAAGTTAATACCTCCCTTGACCTGTATCTGGTCAAGCTACATTTTAGAAACCCATCATTACTAATATGAAGAAAAGGTTAATCTAGCAATGCGCAGTTTTAGAATGATGGATGAGTCGAGGCACATGAGCTACTTAACACAGTACCTAGAAGCACCTTCTTATTATAAGTCTCCAGACTGACAAGAAGACCAAGGAGGGGTGGAGGGGGCCTGCAAACTCCTCAATGCTTTCTTTGAGTAATGGGACCAAAGTTGGAGGTGAATATAAACAGCCTTGGCTCCCGTCACTCATGCCTTCCTCCAGTATTTTGATGGTGCTATTTCAACTTGGCTTGAAAGGAATTAGCCTCGTGGCTTCTTACTAGCATGAGCCTTAAATCTTTTACATATCCTCTTTGATACTGGCCCTTCAATTTATAGACTAATATTGTCAAAGATGAGTTGTGTGACTGAATCCCTCAGCTGGTTTTGGAAGATCTCACCCTGGAGAGTTATGTGTTTGTAATTTGTATATCAAGAAGGCTAGCACGATGCTCCTGTGCTGTCACCCGCACCTGTACCTCCCTCTTTAAAAGGGAGCCAGATAGCCCAACTGCCTGGCACCACTTTTCTAAGAAGGCTTCATAAAAACCTAAACCTGTGGAGCTTCTAACTATTCAATTGCATTTAATTAAAAATGTGATTAAAAAATAAAAATAATTACAAATGAAACCCAAAGTGTTCCACTGTATTTCAGGTTACTTCTGTTCTTTGCCTGAATATCTCCCTGTGCTGCTGACGGGAACAGACATGAGTTAAAAAACAGTGCAGAAAGTGATAGAGAGAGACACTGCCTACTTTACTAATGCCCATATACTGACAGCATGCATACAAAATCTTAAAAGCACTCAGGCACTTCTTTTGTGCCCACTTTTAAAGGGTTTAATGAAACATATAGAAACTGACATTTTAAACCTGTAGCTTTGTGTGTGATTCTACTGCATCAGTGTGTTTCTTTTTTTCTTCCAAATCACACAGCAACAGTTTTCTACCTTTCTGCCTCAAACTTCAGTCAACAAATAATGAAGACTATTTTCAGGTAATAAAATGTTTCTGTTCCTTGGCCTGTTATAACAGGTGGGCAGCCACATAACACAGCAGTAAATATGTGGGAACACTAGTCACGGAGCAAAATCTTAGTTCTCCTAGGATGTACAAACACAAATAGCAAGTGGTATCACTATACATACAATTAAGCATAGTTAAGGTTACAAGCCTTTGTTAGACTGGGCTGCAAGATAAAAGTAAAGACTCAGTTCCTTTCAGGGAGCGCAAACCTATATATAATCCTTATATGGGATACTTAGGAGTAAATATAAAGACTATACAAGGAAACTGGTAAATTCCTTATAAACTGGTGTTCCCTACACTTAAACTGGTTAGAGTGTCAGTAGATGATCATTCATATTCTGCAACAGCATGCAAAGTCAGATAACATTTCTAGAAGATGTAGTAGATTCAGGAAGAAGAGAGATCAGACATTCCTTTGGGAAGTAAACCAGCTAATATATTACATTACATGAAACTGCAGATTAGCTTTGCTTATAAAAGAAGCATAGGACTTGATTTTAATTTTTTTTCTTTTTTCTTCACTGTGGAAAATAAGGCCGTTATTCTGCAAATTGTTATATACGCATTTATCTTCATGTACAGCATATATTCCCGTAGATTCCGTGGGATTGAATGCCATGGATAAACACATCTGTAACTGCTTACAAGACTGGAGCTAAAGAGCTTCAAAGAAGAAAACGAACGGAGAGAGTTTTTGAAGTATGCAAGCAAAATAAGGGGAACAGGGCTGCTTCCAAACACTGATCTAGATCCTCGCTGTGTACACTAATTCTGTGTTTCTGCAGTCTCTATGTGCAAAAGTTTGGGGGCAGGTGAAAGAAGTGGGCTCACTCACTAATCCAGCTTCCCAGACCGGGGTTTGCTTCTACGACTACTCAAGCCGCGTGTTGGTGTATTACCCCAAGCAGCATTTAACACATCCTTAAGTTCCTCCAACTGAGAAGCGGGGTCCAGCGTGAGCAGGAGAGAGAAGAGGAGTGAGAAGGCTGACTTGGGGTCGCGGGGCAATGTCCGGGGCACTACTGAAAGTTCCAGCCAACACTCTACAATGTTTATTTTTTTTCTCGGCATATTAATCCTATCGATTTAAGTAGGAGTATTTACCCTTTCCTCGGCTCCATCCCCACGTTAGCATGACAGCGCTATTGTCGTGCAAACGCGTAGTCGGCGGTTCTTTATTATAAAGTCTATGTAAATATGACACTGTACAGGCATTCAATATTTACGTGGAGAGCACGCTCGCGCGTGCAGGATCCGGGGGCTCCCGCACTCGAAGGCTCCGGCCCCGGGAACCCGCTCGGTCCCCGGCTCTCGGCCCTGCGCCCGCCCCAGCCGGGGCTCCCGCCGCCGCTCAGCGACCTCCCCCGGAGCTGCCGCGTGTGACACACCGGAGCGGAGCCTCCCTCGCCCCCGCCTCCCGCCCCCGCTCCCCCGGGGCGCCGCCGTCACCGCCGGCAGCCGGAGCAGCCGCTGAAGCCGAGGGGCGGCGGGGCTTGCCCGCCTCTCCTCCCTTCCCATCCCTTCTCTTGCCTCTCCCCGGTGCCTATATATAGCCGCCACTGCCCGAGCCAACCGGGAGATTGTTCTGTACCTGCAGAAGACGGGAAAGACTAAATAAGAGCGGAGCAGCGGGAAGCGACTCTCCGGAGCCAGCCCCGCCAGGAGGAGAAGAACGGGCCCTGCTCGGCGCCGCTGTCCGGTGCCGCCGCTCCGGAGCCGGGCGAGCCCCACGAGAACGGCCGGACCTGCGCGGCGGCGCTGGGCGCGCATGGCTCGGGCGCTGCCGGGGCCGAGCGCGGAGCCTTACCCCAGCCCCAGCGGCTCGGGTCGCAAGGAGAGGAGAGCTCCCTGCGGGCGGCGGCGCTAGAGGGGGGGGCCGGGGCGGCAGAGCCCTCCCCCTGGGCGCCGGGGTGCGCTCGGCGGCATGTGCTGAAGTGCCCCGCAGAAGCCACACAAGTTGCCAGCGCGGCGCGGCCCCAGCGGCCGGACAGCGGGGAGCGCCCGCCGCCGGCTCCCGCCCCATCCCGTCCCGTCCTCTCCGCTCGGGGGCCGCTCTCCGGCGGGGCTGCCGGCAGGCAGGGTGATGCTGCTCGCCGGGAAGTAAGAGGCAGCGCGGAGGCACATTCCCCAGCTCGGGCCGAGGGCCCCCCTGCCTCGGAGCCTCCCATGCTTTCGGGGCCCCCTCGGGTGGCGGCGGTCCCGTGGGAGACGGGGGCGGCGCTGCCGTGATGGACCTGGAGGAGAAACGGGAGAAGCGCCCGCCCGTCACCCCCATGATGATAGAGGAGGAAGCCGCCCTGCGGAACGGCAGTCGCGGGCTGCCGCCGGGCTCTTGGGCCGAGGCGGCGGGGCCGAGACCCCGCACCACGGAGCGGCACATCGCCGTGCACAAACGCCTGGTGCTGGGCTTCGCCGTCTCCATCCTGGCGCTCCTGGCGGTGACCATGATCGCCGTGCTGCTCAGCGTCCGCTTCGAGGAGTGCAGCGCCGCCGCCGACGGCCCGCCGCGGGCCAGCGGCAACGGGAGCCTCCCGGGGGCGGCCCGGCAGCCGCCCGGCGCAGGGCAACCCCCCGGCCGGCCAGAGCAGGAGGAGGGGAAGGAGACGCTGGGCGGGGAAGTGGCGGAGGAAGAGGAGGAGGAGGAGTGGCAGCGGCGGCGGGAGCTGCCGCCCTGGACCCGGCCGCGGCTTCCGCGGCACCTGCGGCCGCTGCACTACAACCTGATGCTGAGCGCCTTCATGGAGAACTTTACCTTCAGTGGGGAGGTGAACGTGCAGCTGGAAGTACTCAACGCCAGCCGGTACGTCGTGCTGCACGCCCACCGCATGCACATCGAGGCGGTCCGCGTGGCCGAGGACAAGCTGGCCGGCGGTGTGCGGGTGGACCGTTCCTTCTTCTACCCCCAGACCCAGGTCTTCGTCGTCGTCCTCAACCGCAGCCTGGAGGTGCAGAAAAGTTACAACCTCAAGATCATCTACAACGCCCTCATCGAGAACGAGCTGCTGGGCTTCTTCCGCAGCTCCTACGTCCTCCACGGCGAGAGAAGGTAGCGGAGCGGCCGCGCTGCTTCACCTCAACTCAAGCTGAAGTTGACAGCCCCCGCCCCTCCGCGGCAGTCCACGCCGAACTTCGTGCAGGGCGGCGCTAGGACCTGGCGGGCCGCGGCTCCGCCAGGCGGGGGAGGCCGCGGGCCCCAAGCCGCCCGGCGCCTGCGGTTCGCCAACCGCGCTGAGGAGCGCGGGGCTCGGCCGGCTGCTGGCGGAGGGGGCCGCGGGGTTGGGGGGACGGCCGCCACGGCAGCGGGACGCCCGGCCGGCCGGTGACTGCAGGCCAGGCCTCGCCACCAGCCGCCGCCTGACTCGCCGGGAGGTCCCTTCCACTGTCCAGCCGCCGGTGAGGGCTGATGCTGGGGGCGGAGCTGCGGAGGCTCTCGGGGGCCGATAGCGCTTCCCTGCTTCGCTCCGCCGGCTGGTGTCGGGAGGGCAGTCAGCGGTGGTGGCCGACTGTCAGGGGCTATGTGGGAGCGGGCGCAGGCAGGCCGGGCCCCAGCGGAGCTCCCTCGGCGGCTTCGGGCTGGGGCTGGCCGTGCGGGCGACCGTGCCATGCCGCTTCGGTGTGAGCCGCGGCCGCCGCCAGGTGAGCTGAGCGCTCCGCCTGCGCGCCCACCTCGGGCGGGGATGTCTGCGGTGGGTACCGGCGGTTCGAGAGCTCCCCCGACGCGGCTTGGAAATGGACGGTGGTAACGGGTAAACTTCCCGGGTACGAGTAAAGCACTGACCCTGGTGGGACAACCCCGGAGCGGAGGCGCAGGGTCTGTTGAATAAACACTCCCTTTGTGTCCGGCTGCCGTGTGTCCTCGTGTGACAGAGCCTTGCCAGGTTACAGGTAGCAGCGTGTGGGGGAGCGGAACTTCTCCGCTGTTTTGTCTGTTTCATTATTTGAAGAAAGAGGTGTTGGGCTGTGATTTCACATCGCGGCAACACGTTCACGACACCTGCTGCAGCTGAGTCGCTGCAGATCCACACCCCGCGGCAGCGCAGACCTGGTCACTTTCCACTGTTTTCATGCAGAGCAAGATTCTATCTTCAACTATGTTGACTCACTCGTGACTCTAGCCCCTGGGTCCCTGTCGAGGCCCTTGTTACAGTAGGCAGTGTCACTGCGGAGGTCCCCATTTAAGCAGTTATAGAGTCTTTTTTTAATTTCTATTCTAACCACAGCTAGGCTTTGCAATAGGAAAGAAATACGGGATGGGCTTCTTGATATAATTTTAGCGTTAGTTTCTTTTTAAGCTGCCCTTTCTTGAAACATCTGTGCTGTGACAGGTTTTCTCTTCCTGAATCTTACTGTTTCATACCGTGAAGTGAAGCAAACCGTTCATACTTGAAAGAACTGGGCAAAAATAGTAAGTCAGAGAGAAAAAGAGCGCTCATCAACTCAATTAAATCAACATCCCTTGCATTAAAACATATTTTCATTACTGTGATTACTGGCAATTTTAAACAGCCAACCGCAAGCAGGATTAAAATGAAGTTTGTGCGATTTGTCATCACAGTGAAATAAAATGGAAATTCAAAAAAGCATGGTTGTAGGAAAAGATGTGGATAAAAATCCTTTTATCACGGAGGGGTAGATGACTGGGGTAGTCAGGAGTGCTTACAGACCTGTACGGAAAATGGGCAAATCAGAGAATAAAATACAGTTAACAGCAGGGGATATAATTCACTTTACAAACCCAAGAAACTATTTCAGCAGTTATTATTCTTGTGTATTTAGACTTTGTATAGGAATAATTGAACTGTCAAATAGATGTGGCAGTGACATTTTTCCAAACTTACTATACTACACTTCAATACCAATGCCCCAGTTATGATTTAAAAAACAACAGCAAAAAGCTATTAACTTTTTGAATCATCAGGATAGTTTAAGACACAGGGTGGAAGGTGGTGATGGTAAAATGTTTCTCCCAGTACTTTTTGTATAACTTTTCACATACAAGTTGCCTTGTGATACATTTGAATGCAGTGATATTGGGAAGATCCTTACCTTGTGTAAGGTAGCCTTGTTGTACTGGGATCAGAGGCATTTTTTCTTTCTTTACACCAGCTCACTTATATTTCTTTCAGTAAAATGTTTTAAAACTGTAATCAATGCGTAGTTATAGTTTCAGGTGTTTGATTCAAGTACTGGTTTTCCTTTTCAACTGTCACAGGCTTAACAACTCACTATAGTATAAAGGAAATAATACACATTCTAAACCAGGAACTTCTTTGTTCAGAGCATGCTCTTGCAGTGTAGCAATTTGCATTTTGATTAATAACCCATTTTTAAGGGAATGCATATAACCATTTGTAGTCCTTAAACATGAACGGCTTCTACTGTGATAGACAGGCAGGCTTCTCTCATGCTCTGGGAGACCCTAATGTTCAAGCAGGGCTTTAGCTTTTTGGCATGTTTATATTTGATTAAAATACAGTAACCTCACTGGAGTAGTGGTTGCTATAAAAGGGTCTAAGCCATCGTTTTTCACTTTTGTTGTACATGAGGAGTCAATACCTCTGGCTAACTGCAAGGTTTCAGTTAGTAATACCTTCGCTTGATTTTTTTTTTTTTTCCTGAAGTTACTTTATTTTCTGGGGTCTTCACAGGTGAAAGTCATAAATCAGCCTGAAATGTTGATAGCTACAGAAAAGTGTTTATTTTCTTACTGAAATCTTTGCTACTTTCACTAAAATATAAAACACAAGTGATATGCTACAAATTTACTTTGCATTATGTGCCAGAATTTACTGGCAGTAATCAACAGACATTTAATACAGAGCTACTGTAAAGCACCATAAGAATATGCGCACATTATTTAAATGAACATCAAACTTTGGCATAAATGAAAAGAAAAAGTTCTTACATCACACAGACGAACCAAACAGACATATTCTTCTAACAACTAAGATGTCAAAACAGATAGGTTGTTGAGGAAACACATGTCTTCCTTTAATAGATGAGTTGGAATTAAAACACCTGCAAATTACTGCTGTGGGTATACTGAGAAGACAGGCTGCAAGGCTGTCATTCTCAGAAGCACAACTTTTTATGGTGATATTTTTGGGAACTGGAGATAAAAATGTCTGTGCCCAGAGAGGTGTGTGGAGAGGTGGGTGAAATGCTCATCCTGCTCTTCACTTTTGGCATGCTATAGAAGTTTGCTTGTTTTTTCCTCCTAACACAGAAAAATAGATAAACATACAGTGGTTTAGGGTTTTTTTTTAAACACAGCTTTTGGGAAAGCCGTTCCTAACTTTTTCTTTGTTTTGTTTTATGGTGCAAAAAGCAAATCAATGTTTGATAGTAATGCACATGTTATAAATATCACTGTTATTGGTAGCTGATGTATTTTTAGTATGAAATATTGACTGCCCAGTGTTTGCCCAGTTATGTGTATGTGGCTATATCTGTCTATCTGGGAGAATACAGAAGATGCAGAGTTTACCAGCTTTTATCAGCCTGGTGAAGGGATTGATTCGAAGGGCTAACATGTAACAAATATGAAAAGACTTCTGAGAAAATCTCCAAGAAGTGGGGTGGAAAAAAAAGCTTCCTTATTTAGAGAGTGTCAGAATACATACAATATTCCCTAAGTATGCATTTACATTTGTGTTGGAGCTCATTAAAATTGTTAGTTGCAAAGGAAAGTTCATAATACTTACTTTATTAATAAAAGGGCAGTACAGTTTTCCATGCTCACTTGAAGCTTCTATTGATGTCTATAGCTGTTTAGAGTGTGCCTAGAATGCAGAATCAGGTCCACTTGAAATAATTTGCATACAAATTAAGTTGCTTTGCTTCATTTAATTGGCTGTTTTGGCTAAATTGCACAGGTGAAAAAATCCACTGATAATGTGGAATTTTGTTGGATTAACCTTGGAATACCTGACACCAACTTTTACCTTATATTAAGCAACCTGATGCAGAATGAGGATTTTTGTAATCCATGCTTTATAACGAGACAAGAAAAATACGATATGATGAATTCCTTCAGTAATTACTAGCCAAATAAGGTTTTTTACTTTAGACAAAAGACCAATGGTATCTATTTCAGTGGTGGAAAAATTTTACACGTTACGCTTATTTTAAAGAGGCGATAATTTCACTGGAAAACATATATCTTGTTCTCTCAGGTGTGGACACACTGTAGCAAAATAGAAGTGTAACTTTTCAAGAAGCTTCTCTCTTCACTGTTTTTTATAAGATAAGGCTCTAAAATATGTATAAACCCCAAGAAGTTTTAGAAAAAGTTAATTAGATACTTTATTTTTCTTATGGGCTACCTATGTTTTTTTCTCCCTTGGCATTAGAGAGTATCATATTGCACAGTAGTGCTTATAGACTGATTAATAATAGGTGCCACTGTCTTCATTATATTAAATCTATCCACTCATCCTCTTGCCTTGGAGGAATAACAGATGATTAGTCAACTTCTAAAATCCTGATAAATGTTTACCTGCTATCTAAAATTGCATGGTTATTTCCACTGATGGAACATTGGAAAGTGAGACAGGAATCAATACCACACAAAAAGCCTACATATGTGCTCCCTTTGCAGTTATGTACTTGGCTCGTAGTAATTTTTTTATCCTGCATGCCTCCAGAAAATATTCTTATTGAACCCCATAATTCGGCCTTTTAAGTGTGGCTTCTTGTTTCTGCAAAAAAGATTATTGCACATGGGTTTTCTCCAGATGTGTAAATATAAGTGTCTACCCAGAACGCTTCCTAATCTCTGTCTGGATTAAAATCTCTTTTGTTCTATGGAAAACAATTAGAGATTTTATTGTCAAACTAAAGCCTTCCCATTCTTTACAGTGGTAAAATAAATGCATTTTCCTCCTTCAGAGGTCCTTTCCTAATTTAACCCATTAACTGAGAACATTGATTTGGTCTCTATAAAATACGCGAGAGAAAAAATGCACGTGTAGAACTCTGTATGCATTTCTTTTAAAACTCAGTTCTTGTTTAATCACTTGCATATATCTGTAAATCTGCAAAGCTCATAGAATGGTTATTTGGACATGCCCATTAACAGCAGTGTTGTATGGTACTGTGTCTCATGGATGCCCCTACATATAGCCAGTACAGACATAATCAGCAGTGGAAAACAGTAACACCCCTGAGTGTACTATGTGACCCTATGTTCTCATGCCCAAAGAAAGGCAAAGTGTTAGTGTCTCAGGGCAGAGGGAACTCCCCAAAGGCTGTTAAATCCTGGTTTGAACTGAGGACTGTGCTTGCCTTATATCATATCACCAATACTGGCTAACATTTTTTTTACCTATCGATGAGCAAAACTGCTAGAACCTGGTTTAATGCAAGGTGAGGGTTTATTTATTTATTTAATGTCAGTGTGGTGTCTGCAATTTTGTAGATCATTACTTTGTATCTATTGTGTTTGCAGTGTGGGGAGTAAGAAAGTGATAAAGCAGTGTTCAAACGCTGTATAGTTCGTGCAGTTTGGTTTTTTTTTTTTTTTCACAATAGTCAAGCAATGTCTTATTTGCTATGTCCATCAATCAAGTGTTGTGCGCAGTCAGTAATCTCTCTCCTGTTTGCTTCTTTCCTAGGTTTCTTGGTGTTACACAGTTTTCTCCTACTCATGCCAGAAAAGCCTTTCCTTGCTTTGACGAGCCTATCTACAAGGCCACTTTCAAGATCAGCATCAGGCATCAAGCAACTTACTTATCTTTGTCCAACATGCCGGTTGAAACTTCTGTTTTTGAAGAAGATGGATGGGTTACAGATCACTTTTCACAGACCCCTCTCATGTCCACATATTACCTAGCTTGGGCTGTGTGTAATTTTACATACCGGGAAACTGTCACCAAGAGTGGAGTAGTTGTAAGTATTTCTGCTGTTGTATCAAATACATGTCATTATTTTGAAACCCCTCACTCTTTGTAAGGGATCTTAACATGAAGTTCTTAAAAGTATTTTCTTGGTTAGCATTCCTAAAATTTTAATGATAGTGTGTATTGTTTGGCATCCTTTTGAAGGTGTTTCTGATGTTTTTGGTTTGTCTAATGCTTTTTGTAACTGGTTAGCTTAGTAAGTGTGGTTATCTGATGAAATGTTAAGCTTCTAAATACGCCATTTCACTTCACTTTAATTTACTTGGGAATTTTTCTCTTATTTTTCCTGTAGCCTTTTCAGTACCAGTGTTCATGAGACTTTTTATTAAAAGAAAGCAGTAATACTGGCAGGGTTTCGAGTCCCTTCCTTCAGTATTGACATGTCACTTAGTGTGTTGTGTGTTAGCTCGGGAAGCTGATTAATTTCTGTCTTAGATCTCCTGCTCAGGAGCAGAACTCTACAACCTGTCAGCTTCCTGGGAGTCCAGATGGACGGAAGCACTAACTTTCTGGAGCTGTTTTTTCCAAATATAGCATGGTTCCAGGAGTTATGCCATGGAATAAAAAGAGAGAAAGTCCTTTATTTGTGTCAGTTTGGTTTCATTTACAAATATCAAACTCAGAACTGTATACAAACCAAAACATACATGAGAAATGCTGCCAGCTTCATAGAATATTTCACAGTGCTGTCATCTTGATTTTTCAGGTGAACATACAGAGAAACCCTCCTTCTTAGTTATTGTGACTGACTAAACAGAGCTAGTTCTGGAAGTAGAGGACTAGGCAGCAGTTTAAGCTGTGTACCTTAGCAACAGGAGTGTTTACCTTATACTTCTGCAAATGCTCTGTGACTTCACTCTGTAGTCTTGGGGCATGAGGAAGGACTGCAGACCTCCCTTCCATCAGGTCAGGAAACATTTCCATAACCACTTGTAGGTAGCCTAAGCATTGAGCTGCTGTGGAGGGCGCTGATTCCACGTTCTCTGAGCAAAAAGTATTCCTTGTCTTCAGCTTTGTGCAGCTGTATGATCTGGCTGAAAACTGACCTGAAAAAATAAATGAAAATGTGGGAAGGTTTTTGGATTACTGCCAGAGCCCTAGCATTGACTCAAGGCTGCACTAATGGAAGGTGGACGCAGGACAGCCCTCTGCATTGGCATCCCTCATTTGGGCCATACTGAAGTGATCAGGAAATGTGTTGGTTTTGTCACTGAAACAGCTGGGTAGGACACTGGTGGCCTTTAACTCCTCTCCAGCCCATTCACACCATGGCCAGCAGACTATGACACTGCTCTCGGGCTCCATGAAAGAGGAGGGAGCATGGCTAGGAAGTGGTTCTGTGAAGTGCTTTGACCTACTAGTGTAAGAATGTGGGAACTCCTGATGCCATGCTTGCGGTACTAGTGGTTACCTGTGATGGCTGAAAGACTTTACAGTTTCTGATTTGCCATGGGCAGGGACACCTTCCACTGGACCAGGCTGCTCAAAGCCCCTTTCCAACCTGGCCTTGAACACTGCCAGGGATGGGGCAGCCGCAGCTTCTCTGGTCAGTCTGTACCAGTGGCTCACCGTCCTCACAGCAGGGCACTTCTTCCTAATATCTAATCTAAATCTACCCTTTTTCAGTTTAAAACTGTTATCCTTTGTCCTATGAATAGACTCCCTGATAAAGAGAAATGTTCACTGGCTTAGTAGAACAGGGTGAGAAATCGAGCTATTTCTTACTTCCTAGCAACCAGTACTGAAACAGACTTCTACCTAGGTAGGAGTCATTGAAGGAATTAGTCTTAAGACTGGCCAGGTATTTTCAGCTTTTGAGAACACTGATTACTTGAGATTCTCCTTTAACTGTAATAAGATGGAAGTTTTGGGCGTGTACTCTAGTAGGTAGTCTCATGTTCCTTGTGATTTAATACTTGTGTATTGCTAGCAAGTTTGTCCTACACAATACTACCCTGTCGTCTTACTTTAAAATGTCCTAGACTCATCTGGGAACCACTGCGAGCAGTTCAGCTTCCAACAGTCACTGTAAGCAAATATGTGAAACTGGGGGGGGGGGGGGTGGACCTCAGGACCGTCAATTTGAAAGATACAACCTGTTTCCTCTTTAACTCATTTTCTTATAGTGTTATTCAGAACTCATATCCTGCAGACTTTTGTTGCTTGGGTATGTTTGATACCCTGAAGACAGAGGCACACTCATGTCATGTAGACAGTAAATAATAACTTTCTGATGTTCCCATGTTTGGCAAAACTGTTCTCAACACTTCAGATTTAACAGGAATCGGAAGAGAAAATCCAAATATTAATTTATTAGGAATTTTGTGGCTACTAGAATCTGATAGTTATCCTTGAATCATTGGTTCATATATAGGACATACATATGTATACTCCTCCAGCTTGACAGTATCACAACACAGAATTTTGCCAACAATTATGCAAATTAGCAGGTAGTCTTCACAAAGACTGAGGACCTATATAAATTGAAATAGTCTCTTCTCCCACAAGATGGTTTGGTTAGTCTAGAGGTTTAGCTCTTGGTTTTTGTAATGCCCCTATCACAGAGATATATTAAGGCCCAGAATACCAAAATAGCTTACACTGAGTTATTGTTTAAATGTGTCTTGCTGTTGTTCAGTCTGTTTGTGATCTGATCATCTTTACTCATTGTTCAGTTTTGTTTAAAGAGTAACTGTTAAGGCAAGCACTGCGGTGCAGAGCTGTGTTCATTCAGATGAGTTGCTGAGGTAATCCATCTTTTTGAGTCTTTTGTATTGCAATACCAGGAGTTCATGGACACTTCTGGGTGAATTTGAAATTATCTGTGTCCTGACACTTGCAATTTTAAACTTCATGGTTTCCTCTAAAGAAACTTTTTCATTAAAATTTAGTTGTTCCCATATCCGTGGCAATGATAGAAGTAAGTTTGCTTCTAAAAATGAATGAGTGCTCAGGAAAATTAACCAGACATCCATATTGAAGCATTTTGATAGGCCATTTCTTGAACTGGGGAATCTTTCTTCAGTTAATGCAACTTGTGTGGTATTTATTTTCTAGACATGTAGTAGGCATCTAAAAGACTTCAGTTTGCACAGACTTTTGTTTTGGCGCTTCCATGAACCTGGTTTTGGTTCACAAAACATTTTGGGGGCAAGGGTCTGTGCTTTCAGATTTTGGCAGTGTGCTAATGATTAAAATCTCACTTCTCTTCCAGCTGGCCAGTCTTAACTGCAGTGCTATGGTCAAGGGTAGATAAACTCCCTGAGGAGCAGAGCAAACGGTGAGGTCAAAACCAGATTTGTTCTTCAGAAATGGTTAAGTGTTGGCTGTTCAGTTTCTCTCAAAGAATGACATTGACCTCAAAATTAATTTTAACCTAAATATGAGATTCAGGTACAAATCAAGTTATAAACAGAAGCTGGCTTTTGGAAAGCTTAGGTAGCCAATCAAAATAGTAATTTTGATATATCCTATATAATTCTTGCAGACAGGAAGATGTTCTATATTTCATACACTGAAATTAACTTGGAAAGGGGAATTAAGACAAGCAGTACTTTTCTAGGACCACAGCTCAGTGGATATGAATCATTAGCATAACTCTTTAAGTCCATATGGGTCTGATCAGAATCCTTTCCAAAGCAGGTAATTTAAAGGCAAAGTTGACTTTATATGCATTACAGATATATAATATATTGTTCAGATTCATCTGGGATTACAGGAAATCATTGCCTTTGCCTTTGGGAAGGGGCTTGATTTCTGTGGAAAGCACTGTGGTGTAGTTACCTCTGCTGCTGTGGACTGGGAGTGCAGTTCTGCCATGGTGCTGCCTGAGGTAATGGTGTGTTGGAGGAGGAGAGATGCCCTTGTGAGCAGCCTAGTTGAGCTCTGTATGGCTTTAGCAGTTGTCAGCTGTAGTTAGTGAAAATCATGGGATCTGTGTACTGTCACCTTTGCACAGTACAGTAAATAATCCAGAAAACACCACTTACCTTCACATGCTTGCTTGCTTGTACTCATACGCTGTTTCCTAATCATACCTCTTATGTATGTTGTCAGTAATTTTTAAAAGCAAAATACTGCTTGTTGGATTGTAATGTTGGTCATATCACCTCTGTGTCTCTTTTCTTCATTGTTTTTTTAACTGTGCTTTCAGTCCACCAGGCCTTTTTCTACTTTGTTACTTTATTTTTCCAATCTGTATTTATTTTTTATTGTTCCTCACGTTTAGCTGTACTTCTGTTGTCTAAACCGTGTTTTTCATTCCTTTATCTGGTGAACATGGAAACTGACTATATCTTGTATGTCTTTTCTCTGTCTCGTAAGTTATTGTAATTCCTTTTTTTCCCCTGCTGAGTCTTTCTTTTCAGTTAGTGCAAGGAGTGAGTGCTTATGGACAAAGCATAATGTATCGCTGGAGGTGAACACATTGCTAGAAAGAGATGTTTCAGGGATATTAGTTTTCTACCATTCTTTTCTTTTGCTGTGGACGGGGTGTGGAGATGGGTATGGAAATAAAATGCCAACTGGCAGCTTTAAAGTGTTTGGCTCTTGTCAGGGGGAGTATCTGCTAAAAAGAAAAAAAATGCATGGAAAGGAGCGGAGTCAGGAGGAATTGTAGGCGCAGGGGTTGGAAGAGCAAGTGCAGACAGCATCGGAGCAGATGGGAGTGAGCAGCAGTGAAAGGAAGTGGCTATCTGGCTGGGTGGTGGTGAGTGGGAGGAGGAATGACAGTCGAAGGCAGTGCTGAAACAAGAATTTTGTGTGGTTTCACTTTTGCTACTCCTGCTCCTCTTCCAAAGTGATCGCAGCATATGCTGTAGGACTGGCAGTATGTAGACCTGACCACAGCTCAGTTACCTCCAAGCTAGGACCTCCACTGTCTGGCTGAATCCTTGTGTGTTACATTTTGAAGAGACCTCTGCAACTGGGTATGTCTTGGTTTCAGTTATGTTAAACATTACTGTAGAGTTATCAGTGCCAAGTAATTTGTCATGATACAGAAAAAGATCTTGAGACTAACAAAGATTTTATGAGAAGAATCATACTGCAATAAGGCCAACCTTTATTGCACTGCTGTCATTTTCTTACTACTTCATCTAAGATGTAATTAAGGATCACAAGCTCCTGGTTTAAGATCTTGATTCAATACTTTACAGTTAAGTCTTATCTTGGCCAGTAAGGAGGAGCTGTAATAATCTGGCTAAAAGAAAATAAGAGAATTACTGTTTCCATAGTGTGCTCTGGCTTGCAGAGAGCCTGCATGAACATCCTAGCACTGAATTCCTTTAGGCATGCGTTTGGGAGGCCCACTCAGTTTGGCTCAGCATCACACAAAAAAATAGAGTGGTCTCAGAAATGGGATCTGTGCAGTAATATTCACTTGATTCTGCACAAATGAAAGATAGTTTTTGCCCAGAAAGGGTTAGTGAGCAGAATCAGATAAGTAGACTTGGATCAGAATCAGTGCATGTCCAAAGGCTTGTGCTAGTTTAGATCCAGCACCATGGGACCATGGTTTCATACTCATCTTTAAGACAAGATATCTGGAGGTAGTGTGCTTCTAGCAGTCTATGAGATGCTGGGGAGCTGGGCTGGGCATTCCCTCACCTGCAGTGGTGATCAGTCTAAGGAAACTGAAGAGCTGACTTTCATTAATAGTCTAAAAATAAAATCAGGTTGAACAACTATTCAGAATAACTCTTTCCCCAGTGGGTTCCGTCATTGTTAGTTGCTAGAAAAAACCAAACCATCAGTTCTCTCTAAAATATCTCTGCAGTTATTGTGCAGTTCAGCCTGTAGGGCTTACAGTTTTTTAACTAAATGTGAAAAATGTAGTCATATTTTTGTGTAATAACAGTAATGACCCCAAGACCAGGAATTTTCTGCCAGTTGATGACTACCTGGGTTAAAGGCCTGAGGCTCTTCCTTAGGACCTCTCTTCAGCTGCCAGTTATTAACTGCCAGCAAAGTTTCTCCATTGGTTATTATTTATTAATCAGTATTGGAGCAATTATACACCAGATAATTCTTTCTGGGTAAGCAAACTTGTTACAAAAGAATGATTTAGCTATCAAAAGTAGAATTAGTTCTCAAAATTAAGGTTTCTTTCTCTGTAGCCTGAAGTTAGTCCAGCTCCAGAGTTGGCTTCTATTTTATAAGCCCACCTAAACCTAAAAAGCAACTTTTGTTAGTCCATCACTTGCCACTGGGAGGCCACATGTGTATCTGATAAACAGCTAGCAGCTAATTCAGGAAGCACCAGGCATATTTCTGAAGCCTAGTGTGATGCAAGCTTGTAATGTTTAATCTTTATATGTCCTGGAATGCTGCTCTGACAGTGATAAGATGACGCCCATTAATTTTTGGTCTTCATTACAAATGTCCCACTCTTGCCCTCCCCAAAATAGCTTTCATCAAACAGTTAAAAATAAAACTGATGTTACAAAGGATGTGTTGGGAGATAATGCAGTTATACTGAGCTGGAAAAGCACACACACATGTGAACATGTATAGGTGTGTTTGTGCTTTCTTTGGCCTGTATGACATTTTTTCCATAGTAACAACAGAAAGGCTAATTCTACAAGTACCTTTTACTCAGTTTAGTGCTTACTGCTTATGGTTTAACACCAGCTTGCAACTAAGTACCAGGCAGCTGCTTGCTTACTCCCTTCCCGCCTGGGATGGGGAGGAGAAGTGGCAAAAGGTAAAACCCATAGGTTGAGATGAGAAGAGTTTAGTAATTGAGGTAAAGTAAAATACAATAATAATAAAAAAGAGAGGAATAAACCCCAAGAAAGACAAATGTTGCACAATACAACTGCTTACCACCTGCTGACCTATGCCCAGCCTGTCCCCGAGCAGCAATTGGTGGCTGTAATACAACTTCCCCCAGTTTATATCTTGAGCATGATGTGCTGTGGTATGGAATATGGCTAGTTTGGGTCAGGTGTCCTGTCTCTGTTCCCTCCTGGCTTCTTGTGCCCCTCCTCAGTGGCAGAGCATGAGGCTGAAAAGTCCTTGACTTAGGGGAAGCATTACTTAGGAACAACTAAAATATCAGTGTGTTATCAACACTATTCTCATACTAAATCCAAAACCACAGAAGCGTACCCGCTACTAAGGAGAAAATAAACTCTATCTCAGCAGAAACCAGGACACTACTGTGGTTTTAGTTAAGTGAGAAACTAGTTAGTAGTCCAAAGAAATCATTACTTTTCCAGATTCATTGTATCAGAATTTGATTACCCATTCTGTTTCGGGTTTGTATATTGAAAATGACTTCTAGTTTATTAATTTTTAAAGACTGTAGGTATGAAATATTCTATGAACAAACAAGTTTATTCCATCTCATAGTGGTTGCTGCGACTGCCCAACTGCTGGTGCCCGGCATGCAGCCCCATCCCCTGGCACCCCTCTCGTGCTGTGGGGTGGGACAGGTGGCAGAGAACCAGCTGTGTTGGCCTCTTTCCACCGAATGGTACCCCTAGGAGATCCTGCACTGCTCCTGTCTGACAGCTTTCTGGCTGCTGCATGCTGTTGAGACATAGCAAGAGCAGCCAGAGATGAGAACTGAGCCTGTTATCTTCTTATTTGGAACAGCATAATTTGAAAGCAGATTATGTTTCTCTTTGAAGGGTAAATGACCTGAAGTGTATTTAAAAAAAGTTATCCCACAGTGGATTATCCTGAAAAATACTTAGCAGTGCGTTTTGTTTCACAGCTTGCACTGGAGCTGTGTGGCAGTGTGGGATACAGTGAGAAGACTGATACTTTATTTGAAATTACTACAGTGGGGGAGGGGAGAAGAAGCAGAAGATGTTTATTAGCATTCACTGGGGGCCCCTCTGGGGGTACCCACACTTCCTTCCCTCTTACCATTCCTTTCCCTGGCACAGTGGATAGTTTAATAGTCACAGCAGCTTGGAACCTCAATTAAGAGTTCGTATCCTCAGGACAGTAAGCAGTACCTTAGTTAATAAAGATAAAAGAAGAAGAGAATAAAAGGTGTAGGAGATAAAAAGAGGGAATAAAAGGTGGAGGAGGAAGCAGGGAAGTGGATTCCTGTGGATTAATTTCAAAGAAAGAAGTATACCTACTGAATCATTCACATACCACATAGGTATTTCTTGTAGTTCTCCAGTCCTCTGGCTAATTAAATCACAGTCCATGGTTGAACAGCAGTGCATCATGCTGTGTTTTGTTTTACTGAGAAGTGTTCCTATATGTTTAAAAACTGATAATATTGTTTTGGAGTAAGTTCATTGTTACCCTTTAAATGCCATGAGAAAAAAGGGAGGCTGTTTTATACCTAGTGAGAGAGTTTGATAGGTTTTTGTTGGCCCTGAGTAATTCAGATAGAAGCCCAGATCTGTATGTGGGAATGTGGATGAGTGATACAGTGTACTGCTACATTTAAAGTCACATGTATGAATGCATATGCATTCATAAAATAAATACTTATATTTTTGGCTACCACTGCATCAGAGAAGACATAAGCTTTCCTCCCTCTTCCCCCACACCCAGATTAAAGGATTAATTCTCATCTTACTGAAGTTCTGCTAACTGGATTCAGGTGGATTCAGATGGGGAGTGATATCCAAATTTGGTTTTCTTCTCTTCATTAACCTTTGGGTTTTATTCCCTAGCAACTCTGTATGTTTAAAATGCATTAAATATGCAGTTCTAGAGTAAGTGAACAGAGCAATCACAAGGAATGTCTGATATATTTCAGTCCACAATAGTTTTACTATATCAGCTTTCTGTAATAAGCACCAGAAAAGATAGTAGTAGCATTCTGCATGTATTTGGAAGCCTCCTGTCATCTCATGGAAATATTGGTCCATTTACTTGCATTGAAAGTATGCATTTGTGATGCATATGAAGTGTATGTTTGCCTTTGTGCATGAATTTAAAAACTCTTGATATTCTAGTTCCTACTGGGAAAGGTATGTATTTTTCTTCTCTGTTCCCATTGTTTCATTTGAAGGAGTACATAGCGTCAGTTTGAGGTTTAGTTAGGATTCTCCATGGGACTGTGACTCTTAGTATGATTTACTGTGATCTATTGTTTTACCCACAAGAAGTGGTGCTTCCTTTTTGTGTTTGGTTTAAAAGAACCCTACCATGTTAGGCTTTACTTTCCTTGGAGGTGTTTAATGTTTAGTCTTGAGCCAAACTCATTTTATCTGAACTGGAAATTCAGGCAGTTAATATGAGCAGTTCTAAAATTACATTACAGTCACCCATGGACCTTGATGATCAATTTCTTAAAAAAAGTTTTAAGATGCAGAGGATAAAGAAATGGAGTAGACTCTATTAAGGTTTTGACTTAAAAATGTTGCATCTGTTGTGGACAGAGATAACAAAGAGTGTATTAAAGTTGCTAGGCCCCAAGACAGGAGCAAGATGAATTCACTGGGAATATGGTATGCTGGTGCAGAAAAAGGAAGTTTCAAACTTTTCTCTGTGTCCCAGTGTCACTTGGCTTGTGATGACCCTCAGTGGAGCAGTCATTCAGAGTTGCCATTGAAAGTATTGTATAATTTGTCTGCCAATTCAAGTTACGTTAATTCCTGGCAACAGGAAACACTTGAGGCATGCAGAGGAGATATGGTGATAGCTTAGATTTGAGAACCTATTGCAAACCTTTTCTAAGCAGTGATGTGGAAAGCATGATGAGGCTTGAGAAGGGTAGATAGGGGATGAAGAAGGCTGCCTTATAGAAAGGTTGGGACTCCTTGCTATGAAACAAATCTGAAATGCCTAACTAGCTTGCATGTGAGAGCTGCTTGAGCAGCAGAAAAAGTTCAGTGGAAGCATAATTTAGGTATGAAAATGAAGATTTGTAATTTGCATGGTTACAATAGGCCATATTATAACATTTGTCTTGACTACAAAATACTTTGATGAATCACACATGACTAGGAATGATTATACTACCAAGAAGTATTGTGAGGATAAAAAGGATCAGTGAATCATAGTGCAGCTGGTAGTGTAGAGTTGCCTGGTTTCATAGTTCTGTTATTCAAGAACTGGTGGCTAAGAAGAAATATCCTGAGTACTGTTTTGTATATACGCATGTGCTTGAACAGCATTTAAAGTATTTAAATACATTTAATTATACAGTATCTTCCCTTATTGAACTCACCAATACAGTGATACCTTGCAGTAATTACATGAAGAAATCCAGAAAAGAACAAAACTTATTTCCCTGCAGAATCTTATCTGCTCTAGAAAAGTGCTTCCTCTCAAATGCAGAGGAGATTTACTGATGCTGGTGTGTTTTCATGAAGTTGAACTACTGTAACAATTCTGATAAACATTTACCAGTCGAAGTGCTTTTCCATATTTATTGAGCTCTGTCACCTGAACTTGGACAAGCTCCCCTCTACCTACCAACCCTTAACCACAGAGTTTCATATTCTTTCCTTTCTCCTTCAGTGCTGATTTGTGGAATCTGGTCACTTCACAGTGGCTGTCTTTCAGGTCCAGAGACCTGAGCCATAGGTTGCAGTTCAGTGTTGAATGTAACCCAGTGTAGCTGCTACTGGACAGAGTTGTTCCTCTTGCCCTTGCTTGCACACTTATGCTGTATCATTTCTGTCAGATCTAGTGATCTGTGGCTAAACAGTGAGCCTGTTCACTGCAGTAATCCAAAGGGAAACTAATGAAAAAAATTAATAACCTGTTGACCGAACCATCTTGCCCAGTGTGTGAGTAGTCTATGGATCTAACGGGAAAAGGAGGAAATATGTGAATATACTTTTTAGTGATATGCCATCATAACTGTGGAGTAAGAACAATATAAAATTGTCCATGAAAGTATTTTGCCACACTCTGACTTGTGGATGTCATTCTTTCACATCCAAGCTGCTCTCATTATTACTCAGGTGAAGATAATGCTAGGTGCTTGGTACGTGTGAATTACAAGTGAGACCCTTCAGAGGGGTGAGGTGATTTTGCCATTTCTCTATCTGTAATTCACCTTCCTGATTACTAAGAACTCGTTATCAGCTCTTTCCCAGAGTTTATCTGTGTTGGTCACTGTAGTTGGAGAAAATAAACCCACTAGGAAGAGGCACTGTGCAGGGGACCCACAGCCAGACCTGGCCTTCAAGTTATATGTTAAATTACACTGACATATTCAAGTCATATGTTAAATTATGCTGAAATATTCTTTTTTCAGTCTTGGAAAAAAACCAACCAACCAAACCAAAAACCAAAAAACCAAAAACAAACAAAAAAATGCATATTGTAAGAACAGCCACAGCAGAAAATATTTTACTGTGACCTGTATAGAGACCAGTTTAGAGATGACAACCAGTGGAGTATTACTCTTAGATTCCAGCTGCCAGTGACCCTGACCATAGGCCACTGGTTTAATAGCCACCAAAGGACCTGCTCTCTGTGAATGTACGTTACCCATGCTGGAAGCTGTTGTACTTTGCTCTCGTGACAGTTGGTGGCAACAGGATTTGTATTTTACTTACGTGTCTAGTTTACTTAAATACTTCTTTTTTTCCACAGTTTGATTGGCTGCCCTCCTCTTCTGTTATGACAGTCAGTGACTGGTTGTTCTTCATTCAGTTCTTGTGTACAAGTCCTAATTTTATAAATGGCTTAGCTGTCCTTTTTCAGAACTCGAAAGTACTTAATCTCTCCTTGTATGGGATTCACTTCCCATCTCTTTTTATTCTTATCGCTGTTCTTTGTGCCTTTTAAGTTCTAAACTTAAGTTCTACTTAAGTGAAACACTGAGCAAGAGAGGGGTGTTGCTGCTACTGTCTGCAGTGCTCAAAGTTAATGTGCTTGAGTTCGTTTTGGTTTCGATTCTTTCCTTAATCAGTTGTAACATTGTGTTTGGTTGCTGAATATCTGCTGAGCACTGAGCTGTTTCCAGAGAACTGTCCACAATGACTCCAAGAATTCTTCCCTGAGCGATAGCTAATTTTGACTCTATTGCCATGTACGTATAGTTATGGTTATTTTTTCCTATTTGTGTTCCTTTGCACTTACCAATGTTGAATTTCATCTGCTGTTTTACCAACTAGCCACTCAGTCTTATGAGATTCACCTGCGTCATTTTGTACATATGACTATTCTGAATAATTCTGTACAGATTGTACACTTTTCTGCTTGAGAAGAAAAGAAAATTGTCCACATACTGTCCATGTCAGTTCTGGACACGTTTGTTATTGCTTGTCAGAACTGATCATGACTAGCAAGAAATTGGCAGTTGCATGTTCTTTTTTGTGACAGGAAATTCTGATGGAACTTTACTGAAAAGTCTTGCTGAAAAAGATTCTGGCAACGTGATAATAAACACACCTAAATAGGTGAATGGAGAATATAAGGGTTGTTGCTAGAAATCATAGGTAATTATGGTTCAGGTCACTGCTGTATGAGAAGTCTAGTAACATTAGCAATTGCAATTGCTATGCTGAAGTTGAAGTTGACCAACATCTTGAACACTTTCAATGTAGTTTAGTCAGTGTCAGCTGACCTGATGTAGGTTTATCTGTTATGGTATATTCTGAATCACTCATTGTGTTCTGTTAGCTGTTGAGCAGACCTCCTTCCTGACTGACAGAGGAGGTACAGATACCATCCTGTATGCAAACATGTATATCATAGAGACCTTTAGGACGTGAAAGACATCTGAGATGTCTGCTTTGTGAAGCATCACTAATCATAAGCTGTAGTGTTTTGTGTGTAATTGTTACATTTGTTTCTTGAACAAATCTTAGGAAATTCTGCTATATTTCAAGAGGAATATATCGTCTGTCATGATGTTAAATACTTTGGTTTTGTTTTGGTGGGAAACAGGGCTAAAGCAATTTTGATTCAATGCTAACAAAGTAAGAATGGCAAGTTCAGCTGGTAAATTGAAAAAGTCAGTGCTTTGCACATCCCTAGTGAGATGCTAACACACTTAAAAGCTAAATACTACAACACTGGGAAGATTTTTTTCCTTCTTTATATTTCCAGTTTTCCTGAATTTTATGGACTGCTGGTAGTCTACAAATGTATGCAAAAGTGAATGCAAAAAAAAAAAAAAAAAAAGAAAAAGCAACAAATGTGGTTCTGATGTGTGGAAAGCTGTTTTTGCATTGGTCATTTTATTTTTTGTTAAAACTTCCAAGTGCAGTGACACAAAGATAATTTCTCTTCTTAATGGAGATCATATTAGAACCATGGAAGAAGCATCCTGTCACTGTTTGAAAGTCTGTCTGTTCTAGAGAAGGACAGCTAGTGAGGTATTTAATTGATCTTTATATAGCTGGACAATGCCCAATATACAGCTTCTTTGGACACACCAAATGGGAAAAAAGCTGGGCCTTTCATACCTGAACTTTTTTAAATCTGCGTCTGTCTGTGGTTTTGTACCATTTTCTGCTCATCAGCATTCAGCAACACTGCAGAATAGAGAAAAAACACAGAAGCATAAGAAAAAGATAAAAGGAGACCGGGAGCTGAAAAAAGATAAATGACTTTGCTGTCAGTGCAATGAAAATCAAATCAGTGCCCATGGCAATGCACTGTTGCCTAATATGGCTAACCCCGGACAGTGTTTTAGGTAAAATGCATGCCTTTTGTATTTTATTCATGTATTCATATAAAGATAAATGACCTTGTTGTTAGTTGATTACAGGGGAAGTAGATGTCCTGATTCTGTTAAGTTATAAGAATGAGTGTGACTTACATGTTTAGTATCTGTTTGGTTATTGGCTTTGCCAGTAATGGAATTTTGTTGTCATGGTCTGGCCTGTCATAACCCCTCTTTGGTTTGTTTGGGCTGGGTACAAAAAGATTCTGCAAGCAGGATACATTCACCTTAAAAGTGTAGAACAATTATTTGTTTCATAACACACAGAAGATTCGTAGGAGTGAGCTGCTAGGCTTAAGTATTAGTGTGCCCACCATTGCTCACAGTCTTTGCTGTCCTGACAGGCGTTGGCTGGGAAGGAGGATTGTCCAGCGTGGTTCCTTTCAGTAGACCCTCAATGTTGCTCAGCTGCCATCTGCCACCAGCTTTGATGACTCTGATAATGGTGATGACTGGAGATGATTATTCCCACTGGGGTCAGCTAACCTCTCTGTGGTTTTATACCTTTGTGTTGGCATTTTTTTCTTGAATCCCTGAGCTAGCAATGCTGATGTCTCAAGTTTCTTAACTTCTGTAACTTTCATGTTTTTGTCTGCCTCCACTTCCTCATAGCTCTTCATCAGCAGTTACACATCTAGGCAGTACCATACCTGGGCCTTGGCATGCAGGCAGCCACGAAAAGGCAGCTTTTCACCCTGGGTGGTGAAAGCAGGGTTACCAAAGGGAGTTATAGACTATAGTGGTAGTGTTTACACGACCAAGTTATGTTGTAATTGAAAGTAGTATAAAAACCAATTTTATCAAACTTATCGATTTCATTTTATCAAAAGTAATAATGAAAGTACCGTTTCTGTGTTACTTTCAAATAATATTAATGATTCAAATTATTATGCATTGGCATAATGCTGCACTGTTTATGGGAAATGCGCAATGGAAACATAATTCATTTTAGAATCTGCCTATACTGAAATCGAAACACAAAAAGGAATCCACAGCGACTTTGAAAGACTTCTGCAAACTTGCATTTTGTTCCCGATTGGATCTGACAATGTATTTTTAATGAATGTAGTCTTGAACATCTGCAAACTGTTTGCAAGCTGGAATCTTCTTTTCGAATAGCTGACTGTGGAGTCACAGACTGTAATCATGGATGCTGTGCCTCCACAGTACCTATTTGCAATATAATAATATAATAATCATAATAATAGCAATAATGAAATCCCTTCCCTCACAGTTAAAATTCAGTGTTCTGGATAGCATTTCATACCAGTATAATGTGCTGTTTATTATGGCTCATAGATGACTGCAAATGGCCTCCAAACACCTTGTACAGCTGAAAATACACTCATTTTCTAGGTTGTCCCTCTTCAGCTTCTTCAGTTTAGTAAATCCCAGAATCCACAAATGTATAGGAAACCTCTGAACCAGAGCTCTTTTTATTTTTCAGTTTAGGTGACAGTGTAGAAACCTGTTAGAAACCTTGTTTTTATGTCCACAGAATGAACTCAGGTTGCTGCTAACTCTGTCCTTATGGGAGTTAAATGAGAGAGTTGTTCATAGGGCTATATTGGTCCACCCATTTCTGTACTTTCTAAATATTTGTGTTGATTGTTGTAGATTTTAAGGCCTTGTATTACATCCACATGAATGCAGTCCAGTGTACTGCTAGGAAAGCTACTGATGTATAAGCTAGCAGGGATAGGTAACAGATGCTAAAGTCAGGTGTAGAGATACCACTAATTTAAATGGAGAAACTGTATAGCTGTGATCATGCTGTGTAATGTGGGAGTAAATGAATTGCAGATCAGCTTTTCAAACATTGCAGCATTCAGTGTAGACAAACCCTCAATCATGTATATGCTTTCTTAGCTCAGTTTTCTTTTTAAGCTGCAGGACCAAAAGGAAGAAAACACTATTAGATCTTTTTCTTGCTATGCTTAGTGACTTACTTATGTGAGTGAGCTAGTAACTCGATCTACTTTCACAATTCCTGAGCCCTTGGTCACATAGGATTTGGAGTTTGTTCCAAGGTACCTGCTCTTTCTAGCATGTGATGAAGATGTACTGGTTTTTTATGGGCTCAAAGGCCACCACATATTAAACTGCCTTTTTTTATATTAAAGCATATTAAAATGCTTTCAGAACACCTATTGCAAGAGTCTGAAAAACCCTTAGCCATCTCAGCAGTAATGACAAAGTAAAAATCAGCATTCAAAGAAGAGTTATTTGTCAGGATCTTATGTGGGTGTGCTTTGCAGAGTGTGCCATTGCGTCAGTGAAACTGGGGTCAGAGAACACCAATGGAGGCAAGCTTTGCTGCTTAGAGGTCTCTGGTATGGTGTCCAGGTACAGAAAATAGTAGAGAGGAATATGGAGAATGATGGCTGTGCGGCTGATTTACAGCTATTGCACAGCTCATATTTGACCCTATTGCTGTGCTGGTGTAAAATGAATGAAGCACATCTGTTCTTTTTAGGGAGAGATGAGTAATCCTCAGTGGATTACAGAGCAAGTACAGCATGGTGATCCCTTAATGGGTGCTGATTTAGCTGCCTCTGGAATGGAGAGTGGGATAGCAATGTCAGCAGAGCATCGTGTACCAGGTCATTTACTGTGCTTCAAGTCAGGGTTTATTAGCTCAGACACGGCTCTGCCTCTGTCATACACGTGTCTCTGAGCGATGCTGGATTGTAACACACAGCAATGTCAGTGTGCCCGCTAACTCCTCTGCACCATGCTCTGCTGCCCCGGGGAGCTCACTCTCCCCTCCTCACAAGCATGGTCCAGGCTGCTGGGAGTGTTGCTCATGTCTTCATGTGCCCTCTCCTCTAGAAGCTTGCTCTTTTCTGAGACTGAGCTCACTGTCTACATGCTCGCACTGATCTTGTGGTTAGTTTGTGGGTTTTTTTGCAAGTACCGAGGCCCTTTAGTTTTTTTTAGAAAGAAGAACACAGGGGAAGTACTCTAACAATTTTTTAACATAATCTGTGCCTAATGCTTTTTATTTGTTTGGTTTTTTTATGAGCAAGCTGGGCAATGATAAAATGCAGCTGTAAAAGTCATAAGGCCTTTCTGTATTTGTCTGTGCAATGCACGGAGGCACTTGGGAACAGCAGCTGGCTGAGTAGTGTTTGGGAGTCCCTGAAGTACAGCAGCTGACTGAAGTACAGAGGCTTGCTGTCTCTCATAGGCTTAATCCTTTGGGGTGCTGATGATGGGATTGATTGGTCCTTGAATCAGGGAACATTTTGGCCTTTTGTTTAAGAAGGAGTCAATCAACGCTGTGAGTGTGTGATCCAGCAGCTATGCTTTTCCCTGGGATTTCTTTCTTGTTCCTTCATCATTTTTCCCCCCCTTTTGCTCTGCCTAATAGGAAATGGCAGCTTGGAAGACCCTCATGGGGAAAGTGTAGTAGATATTTTAGAGGCGGTAGCAACAAGCTACTTGAGAGCTTTAGGCAAAACTGGCAGCAGAGTATTAGTCAGTGATATTTATACAAATGTTTCTCTTAGAAGCTTCTGGTAGCAGTTTCCTTCACTTCATAGGCTGAAGACTTTCAGCTTGTTACTAGTTTATACTTTCTCAGCCTAGCTCATTCCATCCGGTTCTGCTTTTAATAGTCTTTCTTCATCCCCATGTCATTAGTGACAGTTTGCCTCTTACAGAAATCAAAATTTCAACAACAGGGATCCCACTCCTTACTGATATTTTGTTGCAAATAATTAGAGTACACAAACTGTACACAAACAGGATCAGACCATTTGTCCTCTTCCATTGTCCTGCCAAAGATAATCCAGCACCAGAAACTTGGGGAAGAAGGATACCTGAGGTCCTGTTCTGTTATGCTAAACCTAGACAAAGCTTCCTTACAAAGTCCCTGCTTGATGCCTTCCAGTGTTTATATGCCATGGAAGCTTTCTAAAGGTTTTGCATTTGTTCATATCAATGCACAAATGCCTTGCTGCCCATAGATTGTTGATATTGCCCCTAGTAATCGTTCTTAATGTTTGTTACTCTGCAAGTCCTCTGGTCATAGACACAGTTTATGCTGTGGGTACAGGTACTGTGGGAGCAAATAAAGCTTGCCATTTTAAAGGTTTACCTTGCGCTCTGCAGTCAGGATGTGTCTCATGAGGCACAATGCTGTCTTACACTCTAAGAAAGTGCAAAAAAGAGGGACTAATGAAGCTGTTACATTGACATGAATGTCAGCTCAAGCTAAGCAGGGGAAAATTTTCATCAGCTAGGAAAAGAGAAGGAAGGACTGTTCAAACAATGCAGTTTGCTCCACTGTCAGCAAAGGAACATATATCTGTGCAGTCTGTTCTGTTGTGCTAGGAACAGAAGAAATGATTGTGGCAAAAAATGTTATTGTCTTCCTGTTTCTCTAATTGATGGAATTGATGGGAACCTTAAGATGTAAACCTTTAGCTGGAGTTCAGCTTTGCCTGCGGTACGGCTATCATGCTTGCAGCATCTAAAAGTTTGGAAGCCAGGTTTCAGAGATATTTCTCTTCTTTCCATCTTCCATTAATCCATTGGACTCCATTGTTGCTTTGTGCTAGTTAGCTTCCCAGGCGAGGAATTGCCTCGACTTTTTTATGAAGAAAAAATGTTTTGTAAGAAAATGGGTTTTAATCCTGTGTCTTCTTAGACACAGTCCTGTTCTAAATCAACTATTTTAATCTAATGCTAACCAGCACATTGGCATGAATGAAGAGGTCAGCTCTTACAAAATTCTTTTATATTGTGAAACGCTTGTGATAGTCATCTGGACCTAGTTTAATCTCAGGTGGTTGGCTGGCTAGCTAGCTGTCATGTCTTGACTTAAGCCCAGCTGGCAACTAAGTACCATGCAGATGCTTGCTCCTCTCCTCTCCAGTTCTCCCTCTTGCCCCAGTGCGATGGGGAGGAGAATCAGAAAAACAGGTAAAAACCCGTGGATTAAGATGAGAATAATTTAGTAATTGAAATAAAAATAGCATTTTAGCAGCAATTAAAACACTGATGTATTATCAGTGGTATTCTAGACTAAATCCATAACACAGCACTGTATCAGATATTAGGAAGAAAATTAACTCTATTCCAGCTGAAACCAGGATAGTCCAGCTGTGAACCCGATGCAGTGTTTGAGCTGTGGCTAATCAGAAGGTGTTAGCAAACTGGCTGTTTCCATAGGCATGCAGAGGATGTTTCTGATTAATTCACATCTTCCTAAGAGGAGTAAGTCTTGAGTAGTGTAATTTTTAAGATGAGGAATGTAATTTGAATGATAATTGTGCAAAAACAGGTTTTCATAATCATAAACATCTGCGTATCTCATGTATTGGAAGGGATTTGATTAATAACCCTGCATGTTAAACATTTTGTAGTATTTTATTTCAGTTTAGATGATTCACGTTGTTATATTAATGTGTGTTAAAACCAGCATGCCTCAATTTGTTTATCACATTTGTCTAAATTTGTACATGTCAGTGTACTTGAATTTTTCAGCTTCTTCTGTCTTAAGGTGCAAAAAGCCTCTGTTTGCCAGGTCAGATTGTTCATGTATATATGATCTGCCACTTCTCATCTGTGTCGCTGCTGGCTGCTGGTTAGGTGGTTAATCACTTTGATCCTTGGTTGTAGCCTTGATCTTTCTCAGAGGGGAGTCCTGAGATAGGAATAATGTTCTAATTGATTCAGCCCTTCTATTTTGCTTTCTCTATTTATAATTGTAATTTGCCTTTGGATTTTTTATTTTTTTTTTAATTCTCATGTTTTACAATGAGATTGGTATGCTTAGAAGGGGAAATCCTTGCAGCCATGGGTTGGAGATGCTATTGATAGACAGCTTCTTCTTCACTAATTTATCTTCTCTGGCTGAAGGGCTCATGCTGCTCATGGTTTTATCAGAGTGTAGTTGTGCAAAACTGTTTGGATACTATTAGCACATTTGGCTTTTTTGTTTTAGTTTTATATTGTTCTGTGGATTTGGTGGGTTTTTAAAAGCATTTAAAATACCAGTTGAGAGTTGGAAATAAAGTTTTTAATGAGGCTTTTTTTCAGTGGATTTTAGTGTGAGTCTATACAAAAAATTTGATTTCTTGTTTTCCTGTTTCATGGTTTATGGATTTTGCTTTTACTGGCCAAATTGTTTGTTTCTTTGCTCCAACAAGTTTTTAGCCTGAAGGAACTCTCACTGTTAATATGGTTGCTGTTCTTATTGATGTAACCCGTTTTTGGTTTTGTTATGGATTTTATACCAGCCAGAGCAGGAAATTTCCCATGTGTGTTTTTCTCCCTCCTAAGGGCTAGGTACAGTTTTTCAAAAAGTATGCAGACTTGTCTACGAAGTGCTGAGTTTCCTTAGGGCCAGCAAGTTTTAAAGAACTCTTTAAAACTTAGCACCTTACAGTACTAATCTGCTTACCTTTTAGTTTTTCTATTAAGTTTACATGTTGCTTACAAGATAGTACTTTCCTGTGTTCCTTTTGCTGATCACTGCTATGACCAACTATGCATTGAGTAAATCCATCTGAGCTCACAGGTGAGCAGTGCTTCCTGGTTTGCTTTTGGGACTATATTTTGTGGCTTTTTGTGACTATATTTTTTGGGACTATATTTTGTCATCCGTTCTCTTTATTTACAGCTGATTTTATTTTTCTAATACTGATCAAGTATTTGATACTGCAAACATACGATGAGTAAGATTAAATATGTATCTGCCGGACTATGCTTTCCACTATGGTTGTGCTGAATTTATATGAAACATGAAAAGTACTAACATGTCCTCACAATCATCCTTTTTGGGTTGTCATGTACAGTCTGTCTCTGTCTCCTCCCAGTTGTTTTGTTATGCTCTGAACAAGTACATCACGTTACTTGGTAGCTATTTTGTAGGGGATCACTTGTTGAAATCTCTCAAAGTAACTACTTTTAAGTGAATAGTAAAATAGCCTTTCCCTTTAAACAAAGCTAAATAGTCGCAGCATGTTAGCCACTGACAAAAGTGGCTGGACCAGGAGGAACCATCCTATTAATTGGAATGGGATGGTTGCTCTTAGACATGAGTGAACATGGGATACTTCAGTTTTCAGAATGTCTTCTGAAGTTGAACAATTTCAGGGATTCAGGTCTATAGTTTGGGCTATAGTTTAGGTCTAGTTTTTGAAAAATGTGTTGTTAGTAAGGAACTTGAAAACAAGACGTATTTACTTATTTATTGAAAATTTGTAATGGAAAAGGTGCTGTTTTCCAGATGTGTTTTAGGAATAGTAGTTTGATGATTTGTAATGAAAAGATGATTTATCAATTTGGGGCAGTGAGGAAATTCATGTTCTATTTCCAGCTGTTTTTCAGATTTTCTTATTGACATTAAGCCCATATTTCCACATCCTTCATTTCCCCTGTATTTTGCTTTCCTTTTGACAGAAAGACCTGACAATAAGTTAACTCTTGCTCCTATTTATGTAGCCGGCTGAGCACAGGGGAAACTTGTTGTCATATTGATGGCCTCTAGACAATGCCAAAATATAAATCAGCAGTTATAATGGTTGCAGGCTATAATTTCAAACGGAATCACTGTTAGGTAACATCTGTGTGCATCTGACAGCAGTCTAGCTGGGTAAAATCAGTGATGCCATAGGGCTGCTGAATATTATAGGTCACTTGTTAGCACTTTCTTAGAGTTACAGAAGTACAGAAGTTTATTATCCAAGAATAGGTGAAATATTATTTATGAATGATGCGTGATGTGAATGCTTTGACTATAAAATACCCAATGAAAAATACTCCGAATAGGAGAATTCTTTTAAATGTCAATCTAATCCCAGCCTAACCAAAGGAAATGGAAACTGTTGTTAACACTTAGGATACATCTACAGCAGATTTTTCCTAGAGGCAGAGTTTTTATGTGTAATAGGTAAATAATGTTAAATCTATGTGCTTTGTTTCTTAAAGCTATGCTGTTTTTTTCATGTACTACAAAGAACTCCAGTGGGCTTTAACCGCTGGGTATCTCAACAATTTAGACACTGAATTCCCCTCCATAGCATAGTTTTTCCTCCTATGCTGAAGTTCTGTAATAACTTGAATTTATCTGCATCCAGTCTGTCGTGGTCCTGTCTTCCCTTCATAAATGCTTTCTCATGCTGGTACCAGCACCAACCTGATGGGTGTCCAAGGCAGCAAAGGTGAGTATGCCTGGACACGACCCACCTGGTTGTCATAATTTGCTGATTCACCTGGTGACAGCTTGTTGTTGGATGAGGTGAACTCTAGTGCTAATGTAACTGAAGAGTCAAAGCTATGTGACTGAGTGTGTGCTGGTGGGATCGTGGCTGTCTTAGCTGGCTGAAATGGCTATGAAATGGTGTCCATAATTACGTTTGCTATGTATTAGTTATTAACATGTTCACTTTCTGTCCCTGAGCCATTTCAACAAGATGACAGATTCTGAGTGCTCAAAATTAATCTTAATGGTGCTGTGGTCAGTGACATAACCAGTATTTTATTTAATGCCAGATGAACATTGGTTGGATTTATATGTGAGTGCAGCTCATTAACTTTCCAAAGTATTTTATGATCTCTTCTCAAGTTAGAAATTGAGGCATGTCTGCATGACAGTTTTGCTTCCTGGTGAAATATATTGTTGCACCTTTGGCTGGAGCAGTCAGAGAACTCTTGCATTTGTTTTTTATTCAGATGAGAAATTGAGGAGGCAGCTAGAGACTTTTCCATTGTTGTCATGTTTATTTAGGAGAGGAAATGTACAAAATTATTTCTACTTCCCCCCTCCCACCCCAGACTCTGAAAATACTGGAAATCTCTTTGCTTAGTATTCCTCATTTCCCCACTGCCAGCTGGAACCCCAGAAGTTTCTTTCACCTCTTTCTTCTTCGTGGTTATGCTACAAGTTTTTATCCAGGAATATCTGCTATGTCTGTTCAAAGTGTCTTTCCCCTTGTCCTGCAACAATGTTCAGGCACCCCTGTGCTTACATTTAGCTTCCTGAGACACAGCTCTACCAATGCAACTCCTTCTGTGACCATGTCTAGCATATAAACTTTATTTTTAGTGTCAACTTCTCCTTTTAAGTGGTTTATTAAACCAGTTAAAGCTGTCTTGAATGAGGATGCAAAGATGGTGTTTACCTTTTTAAAGGTAAAAAACCCAAAAGTTTGTTTACCTTTTTAAAACACCCAATCTCCAGCAAAACAGTGTTTCCTCAGCAAGTATCAGGTCATTGAACTCTCACTGTTTCCAGCTAGCTTTAGAAAAAAAATTCCTAAATTTATTAGAAGATTTTTTATTATAATTCTATCCAAAAGGGGCTCAGTGCAGTGTTGGGTGTGACTGCTTAGTTTGGAGAGAAGTCGTCTCCTCATAAAGATGAGCTGTCCCTTTGGTATTCAACAAGCATATTTCATTACCATACAGTCTCTTTTGGGTATTGTCCATGATGAATAATGAATAGGAGATTGAAACAAGGCATTTTTCTGTCATTTCTTTCCATTATCAAGTTTAACTATGTTCACTATAGCAGAATTGATATTTCTCTACAGCTACCTCTCTCTTTCCTTCACTCGTCAATGTTGTAAAATTTATTGCATTTGAACACATGAAATTCAGAGAGTTATCCGCATGTGAAACAACTCATACGCGTGCTTAGTGGAACTTGGTGTGTAGCTTGTTTGCATATGTACTGAAGTATTACTTCTTTTGAATTTATCACCTTTAAAATCTCATTGCAATGCAGTGTCTTGTTTGCAGAAGTGAGCCAGGGAGGTCACAGCCAAAACTGTTGTATCCCAACATCTGCCTGCTATATTAAATGTGTAATGTGAACATATATTTATCTCTGTAACAGTAATAAAAACAATACCTGTGCCTAAAATAGTCAGTGAGCAAAATAACCATAAAAGAGATCTCAGATTATCAAGTCATTTGAAGCTTTTAAGTAGAGAGGCAATGCATGTGTTTTTCAGCTGAGAGCATCACTTACTGCAGAAGTATCACGGATCTTGAAATAAAGAGCCTAAGACTTTTCTCCCCTTTAATAAAATTTCTAAGTGACTGATCTGTTGAAATGTTAGGACCTTCTGAAACATATAAACACATGTTTGAGTTTAAACACATATTTAAAATTACCCACATGCATAAGTGCTTTCTGAACTGAGATTTTTAAATCATCATGAATTTGAGATCCCAGGTGTACCAGCATTGGGCTGAGCCTGTGAGTATAATCACACAGAGAACTGGAGCTAGTTTGGAGGGGCCTCCCAAGAGCAGTGCTTCATGTGGAGTCTGCTGGTTCTGGGGAAGGGATTAAAGTACAAGCATTATTCCCAGGGTGGCGCTGGTGACACCAGTTGATGTGCAGAAACATCTGTTTTGTAATGGGAAAGCACTCTGAGCTGCTTTAAAGCACTGACAAAGTTACTTTTAATTCTTCTTGAAGTAGGTGGGAGGGAAAACTGTCCTTAATTGGGAAGTGGATTCCTGTGTTGATCCAAGGTTACCTAATCTATACTTGCCTGGCAAAACAGCAAGATTTAAGGTTGGTCTTAGACTTTTCTCAATTTCCATACCCCATTTGCTGCCAGTCTGTTTAAACCTAAGTACGTATAGCAAAATGGTCTAAAGACAGAAAAAAGGGGAGAGGAAATCTAGGCAGTGGCAAAATAAGTAGATGCTGTCCTTGGAACACTAGCCCTGTTTGCTTGGGAAGATGCTGTAATAGTGCCAAAAAAAAAGAGAGAGATTCATCTCTCTTGTGGTCCCACAGGCATGTGGGATGTGATAGCACACAGGGCTGGGCAAAGGCTGTCCATGGATGGGGTTACCTTTGGGAGTGGTTTTGTGTAGTCAATTGTTTGGCAATATCTACAGTATCAGATGGTGTGAACCAAGGGCTTGGATTATAGATGCGTTTTCTCCCCTTGTCAGCTACAAAGCTGGACTTGTCGTACCTGATGCTGTGGCAGAGATACAGCAATGGTTACTGCTATGTGAACTCTTCATCAGGATTTTTTCAAGATGCAGAGAGCTATTTTCCTTATAGCACATGGAATATAAATGTACGATTCAGTCAGTGGTCCTGCTTCTGATGGTTGGAACTATCAGTGATCATGACCAGAGTATTGCCATTTAAAGGACTATTTTTTCTTTTTCCCTTTTTTTCCCATGCACTGCCTAACAGGGACTACATTAGTGGTAATCTAAAAACATGGACTGTGGACATATCAGATACTGTTTGTGAAGGTTGCCTTGGCAGAAGTGTTCCTAGTGCAGGGGCTGAATTGGTCATGTCTTCTCTGAAAGTCTAATTCAAAGCTTCTATAGTTAACTGGAGTCATTCAGTTGAAGTCAGAGGGTGTTGTGTCAGGCTGTTAAAGCCCAGTAAGCCATCTGCTCTCACAAGCCTTGCCTTGCTAAAACAGAGGTGCACTTTATTCCCTTGGAGCAGTATTTCTCATTGAGTGAGCTGTGATTCCCCTCAGGGCATAATGGAAGGTAGTGATGGCAACTGGAGTGGTCTTGAATCATGGAAAAGATGGCTAAACATTTAAAGAACTCAATTTTCTTGCAGAATGAATGCAGACGATTATATAGGACTGTTGTGATCAGCAAACTTTACTATTACAATAAATGAAAGAATAAAAGTATGTCTTGATACCAAGCAAGGTGATGCTCCCCTACAAAAATAACACTACTCTAAGAACAAAGGTTTCAAAGGGAGTGCACGCATAAAATAGAAGGTGGCATAGAGAATAATGTCTTCAAGAGTAGGCTTCAAATGTAAAAGTGCTTACTTAATTCTAAAGTAAGAGGTGGGCTTTAGTATATGGCACCTTTCAGGCTTGCAAGCCTCTTACTGTAGCATCCTGATTTCTGCCAGGCTGTCAGCTTCCTTAATTCCCTAGGGAAGCTGGATAGCAGGCTTGTGGCAACTCCAGCAAAAGTGATTAGCATCTTCCTCTAGTGCCAGAGGGAGAACATCTTGTGGTTCTCTCCGGTCTTTCTTCATCTTTGTTGAAGGGAAAAGGTTGGACAGCAGTCTTTTTGTAATAAGACGTGTAAATAATGGATTTTTACTTTTTATTTCCATGGTAAAAATGCTGAATGTATTCCATATTCCTCCTATCTGCAAAGCAGAACTGATCAAAGCCTTCAGTTTGACCTGAAATATTCTACAGAATGTAAAAACATTGACTGCAGGTTTTTCCTTACCATTCTTCATCCTTCTCATCTTCCCCCTCCCCCTTTCAATTTTGATGAGAAAAAGCCCAAACCAAACAAAAAAAAAAATTATTTTTTCTATATGTCATAATAGAACAGTCCAACTTCTGAACCCATTCCGCTGTCTATTATGTGCTGAAATTATCACTAGTCTTTGGTACAGTGGAAACATTTTCAGTGAACATACTATTAACCAGAAATTTAGACGTCCGTTGCTGTTTAGAGTCTGTACTTGTCAGTATTCACCCCTTGTACCTTGTATATAGTTACTAATTCACATTTTTTTGAAACACTCTGAAGTAATAAGACAAGAAAACCTCTTTTTTCCCTTTTTAAGTGCTAACTTTCTTTTTGATGGATAATTTTTACCCGCTGTAGACAGGAAAATTTTCTCAGGCGCAGTAGTTAATAACCTGACTTTAGATGTGATTTGTTCTAAATCTATTGTGCATTTCTCAGTGTATATCACAACTGTCGCTCAGTACGGGAAGCAGCTCTTCCTTTACTATTACATTCATCTGTTCTGGTGACCTGGTTTTACAAATATTTTTAAATTACTTTGACTTATTTTATGTAACAAATACTGAAATATTGAGAGACTACAGAAGATGCTGTAATATGTGCAAATTCCTTGTGAAAGTACACTTTTTTTGTACAGCAAATGCTTTTCACTAACTATAAAGAAGTAGACTATTGATCACTTATAACAGATAAACACATGGAATTTACCCTACAAGTTTCAGGAATATTTTAGTATTTTACCTGTTAATAGTGCTACAGTCATTCTAAGAACTACTTGAGTTAGGTTACTAATATTTTTAAATTGATCCTTCAGCGTGATTTTTCTGTGTTGGTATCTGAGTGTGGCTATTATATTGTCTTGATTTAAAGTTCTAATGAGAGCAGCCCAGGGCTTCTGGAAAGCAGTCAAAGGGAAGCGACTCATGTTTTTTCTCACTTGAGAAAAGAATGAGAAAATATACATTGCAGCAATTTCATTTAAGGTCTCTTATAACTTCTTGCTTCTTGTAAACAAAAGTGAAAATGATTTCTAGCAAAGTGTGTCTGACCTCCTCTATCAGTGGCTGTGAGGTATAGAATCAAAGAATCAGAATCATAGAATAGTTTGGGTTGGAAAGGACCCTAAGGTCATCTAGTTCCAACCCCCCTGCCACGGGCAGGGGCGCCTTCCAATAGACCAGGTTGCTCAAAGCCTTGTCCAGCCTGGGCTTGAACACTGCCAGGGATGGAGCATTTACCACTTCTTTGGGCAGTCTGTTCCAGTCTTTCATCACTCTCACAGTAAAGAATTTCTTCCTTATATCCAACCTAAATCTCCCCTGTTCAAGTTTGAATCCATTACCTCTTGTCCTGTCATGACAGTTGATAGGATAACATCCTCTTATAAATGTCAAAAGGGAGCTGTGGGTTGTGGGGCCTCAGGTGCAAACCTAGTTACTCAAACCTGTGGCAGGAAGGAGACCATCAGTCTGGTTCCATTTGAGAGAGAAATGAGATATTTGGATTTTTTCTTTTTTTGTCTTATTAGTCAGAATGTTGCAAATGTGGGTACAAAGGAATTAAGACCCCCCCCCCCCCCATAATTTAGGTTGACTGTGAAATTTTGTTACATTCATAGTTGCTATGACAGTGTCATTACTAATATGACTTCATAGCATTTTTTCTGGTATCTTTGTAATTTAGACGCACAGGGAACTGTGGTGCATCAAGACACCACCAGTGTGCTGTGGATATGCCTGCTGTCTGAACAGCCCCTACCTTATTAATTCCCAAATGTGGAAGGTGCTTGGGGCAGGCTGTCAGGTGGCCACAAGGCTGAATGCCATCTTTGAATTTCCTCCCTGCCTCTGCCACCAGAGTTGCTATGAAATCCTGAGCAAATCGGATAAACTGACAGTCTCATTTAATCACTAATGGTGTGTTACTAATTTTCTTAATACTCAGACTAAGGCACCTGTGACCAGACTCAAAGCTGTATAAAATGTTCACCACTGCAGTAAGATCCAATGTGAACAATGCTTTAAGTGTGTGCAATGAAGCTCTTAAGTGTACTTGACATTGAGAGGTGTCAAGACAGGAACCCAGAATTAGTCTCAGCCTCTCTTTGTTCTCCACTTTCTTACATGAAAATAATAGATTAACCTATTCTTGCAAAGATTGTTGAAAAAGAGCTTCTCTAACATTGCAGGGCAGTAGGTGCCATTGCAGTGAGTGAAGAATTACCAACCTAAGCTAGAAACCTATTTATCTTTTGTAGGAAAACACATACTGCTTTTATTTATGTTTAGATCTGACCCTGCAGAAAATTTTATGTTCTTTCTCTTACTTAATACAAAATCAAATTCTTAGTATAGCAATCAAACAGCCTGCGGGAAAGCATACAACAATTATGCATCATTGTTCAGTCCAACATAGTTAAAAAGTACACAGCCTATCTGCCTTTTGAAATGAAAGCAGTAAACAAACAAAAGAAAATGCTAAACAAATCTCATGTCTTAATCTTAATTCTGTTTTATTTACTCAAGATCCTCTTTGGAGCAGCATCTGAAAACTTTACAGTCTTTATTACTTACCACTAAGAATCTTTGTATAAGCTAAGGAAATAATATAGTTCCCATTTTATGGATTTGGAGGTAGGACATGGTCAAGATGAGTCCATAGACGTTAAAGGACATCGATGTGTGAAAGTTAAGGGCTTCAATTTCAAGCTTAGATAGGTGCCAGCCTCTCAACTTAACACTGGACCAAGCTCCTTATATTGTGAATGACACCTGAGAAGGTGTCATCCAAAACAGCCAGCCAGGTAGCAGGGTGTCACTGACTTTCCCCTGCGGTAGCCCTCTGCTAACCAAGAGGGAACTTTCTGAGACCAGTGGTAGGTCTGTGAAGGTGCCTCCATACATTTCACATTCAGTGGTTATTGGGTGCAAGACAGAAGCAGATCCAACATTTCAGGATGGTTGGCATGTTTTGGCAATGCCAGTTGCCTCAAAACCCCTGAGAGGCATGGGTAATTTCTGAACTGTGTTCCATCTTAGGGGTGATGTTGGTGTGAGCCACAGAGCCCTGGCATTCTGGAGCTGTTCTGGGTGGGCAGAAAGGCACCCAGGGAAACTTTACAGGCAAAATAAAACTATATTCAGCCTTAGGCAGTTGGCAAATTAAACTTTGCAGCAAGGCAGGTTTTGAGCTTTAGTACCTGGGCTCCATCTCAGACACCATTAAATTCCTTTCTGCATTTGCCAGAAGACACACATTGCAATGCAGCAAGTTGAACCCCTCGTTTTTTCTTGTATGTGCCTGGTTTTTTTCTTCCCTTCTGTTGTCCTGTTTCTTATTATGGACACATTTGGCCACTGTCAAATTGAATGATTTTTTGCATACTTGGTTGCCTGACTCTTTTTTTCCTAATTTGCTGATACAGTCAACTGTGCCAGTAAAGCAATTATGCAAAATTGTGTATAAAGGTTTAATGATACAAAACAGCGTTCATCACAAATCTAATTGTGATTCTTACCATACTTTCATAACTAAAGGTTTCAAGATGCTTGAATTAGGATCTCTGTGGTTAATATCTACTTTATTAAAAAATATATTTAGTTTAGCAGGTAAGGCAACATTTAATGTATGTGTCGCTGTTTGCTTTGGGAGGAAGCAATAAACAAAACTAGTGACTTGCAGCTATCAGGCAATGGTTTATATGCTTTCAGGTGGTGATTATGAGAAGTCTGCTTTATTACATGTCTCATTAGGTTACACTGTTATCTTTTTTACATTACAAATGATAACTGTGTGGTTGATTATGCACTGAGTCTAATACAACACAAAGATAAAAATATGAAGATGGACATAGTAACAAAGCAGAATAATGTGTCTGCATACTGAAAACAAAGACAGTGGGTTAAAACAGAATTGACTGGTAGAGTATGCTGAGATTTGATATCTGGTTTCCACTCGGATAACTGAACTGGTTCAGGAAAAGAGCAGTAAAGCAATAAGTAGTAATGCTTTCACTGAAGCTGAAAATCCCATTGGCTTTTCTTGGTCCAGAATAGAGCATTTAGAAATATTTCAAAACTGTTATTTCTCCTTCATGTTTGCATTGATATTTTTTGATTTCTGCCCTGCTGCTTTCCTCAGAATCGTGTCTGGGATTTAATCCTACCACAGAAAGTATTAACAAGTCAGATATTATTATTAGGATTGACATTTAGTAGAGTCTCATTTGTATCGGGTCATTATGTACTGCAGGGAGAGACCTTCTGCCGCAGCCGCTAGAGACAAAGCACACACTGCTTTCATCAGACAGTGTATCAGGAGGGCTCATAAAAAAGTGGCTTTCCTTTCTATCCCTTTCTTCGTTAACAGTTCTCAGCTTTATGTCATCCTTGCACTAAGGAAGCATTAAGGACTGTAAGGAGAGGGAATAACGAATAACCTGGCAGTGCTGTCTGCTGCCTCCTTAATCAAGGTCACACTTTGGTGCTGTATTATGAAGGTGAGTTCTGTTCACTTGGGTGCTCCACATAGATGTGTGAGCTGTTCTATACTGAACACAGCAGTCTGTGACTTGTATAAACAGCTTTAATTTACTGCTTTCTGAAAACAGAGGCCTAAAACAGTCACGGAGGTTGCAGGAATGTTAATTGTTTGTGTACATGAATGAGCTTATAAATGGTTGTTTTTGCAGTCTTCCATAGCTCATCAAGGGTAACCGTGTCACTGCCAGAGAAAAGAAAAGAGAGCAATTTTTTTTTCTCTCCACAGTCTACTAGTACTTTCAGGACTTGATATAATATGCCTTTAATACACCATGAACTTCTCCGCTACTGAGCCACCACATCCTGCCTACATTCGGTGTAGGCAGAGAACCATTATAACTAATCCACTCTCCCATCATATCTCTAGCAAACACATGTAAGTGTTTTCTTTGAATATTTGTTTTGATGCAAGGAGTATTAAGTCTTTTATTTGGCAACACAAACAAGTAGGAAATTGTGACTTCTGAACTTTATAACCTTAACTGTGGAAGTTCTGTTTCTCAGCTACATGCTTTGACAAATGTACATCAATTACATTTGGCTTTAAGAGAATAATCCTGCCACCTCACAAGAACCTTAGAATAGTTCACTTCTGTAGATAGGAGAGCTTTAAAATGTAGATGCTGAAATGATCAGTTTTTTACTTTGTTTCTTAACAGGTACGGTTATATGCAAGGCCTGATGCAATCCGAAGAGGATCAGGGGACTATGCTCTAAATATTACAAGGAGACTTATTGAATTTTATGAAGATTATTTTAAAGTGCCATATTCCCTGCCAAAATTAGGTAAGATTTCACTTAGAACATGTAGTTTGCCCATAGATGGGAGATTAAGTCAGCTTTTTTAAATGAAATTTAACACCAGAATGTACTAGCTTTCGAGATAAGGAATGTTTGGCTTAATTTAGAAGGATCAATAAGTCTGGAACTTTTCATCCCTTCCTTGCAGAAGAAGGTACGCCAAATCATCCTGTCTGCAGCCTTGATCTGAAAGGAGCAGGAAGTGGACAGTACTTAAATGTGTTAGGCAATGGGAAGAGTGTTTGAGAGCTGTCACTGATAAGTGGTTGGTTTTTTTGTTTGTTTGTTTAATGCAGTTTATTTTGGTCCATACTTTCATTAGATAGCTATTAGGAAATGTTTGTTCTGTAGTATTTATATCTTGGTGCCTCAGCCTTAGATATGGAGCAGAATTGAAAATATTTGTGGAAACTGGAAACCTGTAACAGTGCAATGCTGTAATTTTTTTGTTTTTTGCTGGCTTATGTGGTCTTTTAATTCTGATTAGTGCATATGCTTATTTGTATAGTTGCTTAATGAAAAAATGCTGTGAACTTGTTTTGCTGCTCAACTGACCAGAATGTGAAAGCTGTCAATTTCTATTATTTTTTAAATAATTTCTTCTCATCTTCTCTGTCACCACAATTGATTATTCTCCTACACACTTGAATACTTTATACTGTATTATTACACCCTTCTTCCTTTGGAACATGTTTGATCAAGATCCAGAAAAGCCTATTGCTCAGCAGCAGGAAGAGAGTTTGTATTTGATCAGAAGTGCTAGAGTTGGAGCCACAGGTGATCCTCCCGGGAACTCAGGGCCTATTTCATTAAATCCCTTGCCTGCTGAGTAACTTTATTAGTCTTACAACTAAGAGCGTAGGAGACGGATAAAGTAATTGATATTGCTAGATCAGGGTGTTGCATGAATTTTTTTTAAGAATGTTGAGGCATTTGTTTCTTGTTGTCTTTAAATGATTGGTTGCAGGCAGTGTTCTGCTAGGGAAATATGCAAATGGATTGAACGTGGCATGTGCATCAGGCTTTCTATGTATCCTTCCATGGCTGGCTTCAGCTATGTAGTGATGATTTCATAAAGGAAGTTAGAGACTTAAAGGTTCCAAAAATTTAGAAGAAAAAAAAATAATCAAAACCTTTCTGTTGAATGTGAAGGATGAACATCATTACTTCAGGTAATTTACTGAGGATGCCATGTGGCAGCAGGCAGTAGGGACTTTATCTGCTTCAGAATGATCTTTCACAATTGCAACATGTGTTATCATTTTATCTTTTAAGAATATTGGAAATTAGTATGTTCCAGTTTGGATTTCCTTGGAACAGAACAGGAGGAACAGTCTCAAGTAAAATTGTATTTGTTCATCAAGTATTTGTAGCAAAATTGTTGAGCTAAGATGAAATACTGCTGTAAAACTTTAGTTATTCTGTAGTGATACTGTAGAAAATAGTTTATGAGGTTTTGTGTACACAATGGAAAGGTTGAATTTATTTAATGTAAGTATAACGAGGAAAATTTCAAAACTCTCAGTGATGTAAATATTTTTGAAAATATTGCACATGAACATAGGTATATTTGTTCCCAGCTCAGCCAAACATTAAGATTGCTACATTTAAGTGTGTTCTAATGTCTTTTACCCAAAAGAGATCTGTATTATTTTTTTTTTTGCTGGAAAATGGAAGGTTAGGGACCATAGTCTTATGGGTGAATAAAAGGACTAAAAATGAAAACACCGTAGTCTTCTTATGGCAGTGATTTTGCACTAGTATTGAAGACTTTTCTAAAGGAGGAGACAAAACAGCATTAGCTACAGCAGGGGAAGGCGTGTATATCGGGAGGATGTGTTGATACTGAGAACGCGCCTGTGCTCTCTGAAGGCTTGTGACTGTCACTTGATACGCTGCTGTCACTGCTGCAAAGGACTGCATACTTCATTTAGGTTTTAAGAAAAGTCAGAATGTGTCTGTGGGACGTTTTAGGAATTTTTCATTTGATTTATAAATGAAATGTGAAATATCTTCAAGTGGGAGTGAAAACTGAAGAATGCAGTTTAAAAAGCTTTTCAATGACAGTGTCAGATTGTAGAAAAAAGGAGATGTTTTAAAAAATGAAAAATCTTGTTTCATGTATTTTCCAGCTCTAATAAGAGTGAACTTAAACAAATGTAATTTGATTGAAAACACAATTTATATTTTCCAAAGTAATTCTGTTATTGAATTACTGACCAGTTTACTATGCAGGTGCTGCATAGTTACCATCTGCTACCTGAGCAATATGTTGTTAGTGTCTGTGCTGTATGCTGGGGTGTGTGTACGGACAAGGGACCTGCAGCCTTTGATGAAGCACTTCCGTCATCTGTGTGGTCTTCCATTTGAACTCTATGTGGTAGGAATATCTGAGGACTTTTAGGCTTTTTGGATGTATTGCTATATCAGAGGGACCTGTGTTCATTTGTTCACTTCTTATGTCGTTGAGGCCCCTTTCCAAGGATCCTTGGAATTTGAAAGTAGTGCTCTTCATCTAAGTTTGCGATGACTCATCTAGTGTTCTCTGTAGGAACCCCTTTCTCTTGATGCTATTGACTATTTGACTGGTTTTGCCTAGGCTTTTTTATTGTACTTACATGCAGTCAGATGTCTGTGGTTGCTGCTGCCAGCTGTGGGCTTCTCTGACTTCTTGGCAGCCTTTGTTACTATCATGAGCCATGGAGGAGCTGGAGGAAATTTTTGTCACCCCATGACTAAGATTTTGTAGGTCTTATATGGCCTGTACTGACTTCTGAATGCACTGGAACAGGAGATTTGTTTGCCAGTTGATGTGAATTCTGGTAATGAATCAGAATTGGGGATTTTTCTCATTTGAATAACCAATTTCCACAGTTAAAAGTTCTACTGAGCTTGTAGATATGTGTTTTTTTCCTAGTTGTACTCTGAATTGGAACATGCCTGCGTAGGTTTTTAAAGTAATAATTTTTGTATGAATTTCATTTCTGAAAAATAAGGTCTTAAAAACCTCCCAGATTCTTTCCAAGACTGTATCATTATAAACACTAGTTAAAATGAGGGGTGGATAAAGCATTGGGATTTATTTAATTCTAAAAAGATATGCAGTGGGTTTTTTAATTGTATTTCTTTGGCTGTTGAATATAAAATATATTTCTGTATTTGTATCACATATTTATTTTTAATCCAGTTTGCAACACACACAAAAGAAGTCTTTGTATGCATAGAGCTTTTCCTTGTGAGGATCTGAAATAATCTCCCTGTAGGGAGTGATGAGGTAAGGAAGCACCCTCTACACATGGACAGTTGTAACTGTGAAGTTGTGAATAATTTGGGGTGGAGGGTCTGACTGCCTTTTACAAGCAAGACTCCAAGGCAGCCCAGTGAGGTTAGCAGGAGACAGGTACAGAGAAAACAAAAAGATTAGTTACTGCAGCAGGTGGTAGTTTGTGAAGTTCTTTGTTGAAAGAGGTTGTAGATGCAAAAAGATTCTGCAGGTCCAAAGAGAGACGTGGGCAAGTACGTGGAGAAGGGCTCCATGGGAAGAAATGGTATGGTGTGAAAATAGAAGCTGGAAATTGCTTACGAGTGCTGTTCATACTTCCCCGGTCTTCCTTTTTCCTGAACATTTGCTTGTGTCTGTTTTTGGAGAGGTTAATACTGAGCTATGCAGTCTTTTTGTCTGAGCTGGCAGGGTTATCAATATGTTCACAATTTTCCAGTTCCTCAAGTGTTTCTACTAAAGGACCACAAAGTCTCATTTCCAGAATACTCCAGGTACTGGAATAAGAAGCTTTATAAGGCTCCAGTTATGAAAGACTGACAAAACTTCATGTGTCGTGCATAAACGAGCCACTTGTGTGAAGACTTTTGGGCCTTATTTCTTCCCCTTAGCAGCATTGCAGTATCATGGTGTTAGCAGGATGTGTTTACTGCTTCTTGGAAAACTCTTTTTACAACTATATTTGTTTTATACTGAGTACTGTATTTAGACATCCACATAATTAGCATAACCACTGTGGGTTGTGTAAAGGAAGTTTGGTGTCTCAAGGGTTAGACACACAGTGCCTAACTCAAAGGCACTTCACTTGGATTCATTGAACTTTATGCACTTAACTGGCATATCTAAATTAGCAAGCTGATTGCCTTAGCTTTCTTATTCCTCAGTGGAGAGATCTTCCTGGAGATTGTTTGAGTCTTATATGGGCAGTCTTCCACTGGAGCTGCCTGGGTAAGAAAAAAAATGTTTTATTAACCCCTGAGCTTAATTTGTCGTCTGTACTATTAAACTTTATCAATATGCAGACCTGGGAAGGAGGTGTTTAGTGATGAAAAGCTGCGAATAGGCTTGGAAAGAATTTAGGCTTCTTGGAAGGCTTTCAGTTCCCCACTGAAAGTGTCCTGAAAGGTGGAAATATGAAGAGCTGAAGAATCTGCTTTGGGACATTGCATATGTTACAGAAAGGCTGCGTGAAAGTAAATCTGCTTCTTGTTTTGTCTTGAGGTCAGTGGATATGAGTCAATATTTAATTATAAATACTGCAATTTGTGTGAGCACTATAGTGTTAAATATATCTTGATGGAGTTACTTTGATATATTTTATGTAGGGTTTTTTTTTTCTTCCAGTATGTTCAGGGTACTAATTAACTGGTTCATGCAAAAATGGTATGGTCCAGTTTTCATTATGCAGCAAAACCACTTTAAAGTTATGAATGCAAAGTCTCAGAAGATGATTTTCCAAGGGATTTAGTGAATGTGCTGCACAATAGAAGGCAAGGTTGGACCATTAACATTTGCTCTTTGCGTATTTCTGGAGAATGGGTTTCAGGCTTTAAAGTCACTGAAGAATTTAAACTCTCTTATAATGTGAAAAACAGATCAGCCATTTGAAATAAAAATTCAACAGGGAACTGCTCTGATTTTCAAAGGAAACTCTCGAACCTCTGCTCTGTTCCCTGATTGTTGACAGTGAATATTTTGGTGAGAGATGCTGCTGCTGCCTGTTGCTGTGTGAAGCATTGCAGGCCCAGAATAAAAGTGTTTGGATGCTGTTGTAGGATGGTCTTGTGACTTGCTGTGAGTACTAGTGGTGAACTGTTAATTTTGATTTAATTGCTTTACTGTTAGCTTGACTCTTTGACATGTTCTTAACCTGTTCATTGCGATTTTGCCTTCTGCCCTGCTTGATCCTCCATCATCTTCATCAGCACTCTTTTTATTGCTATTGCTTTATTACTTCCCCTTCAATGTTCTTCCTCCTGTCTCAGCTGCTCCTTCTAGGGTGAACCTCCATGTTGTTGGCTGCATTCTCTGCTTTAGTTCTGCTAAAAGTTTCACAATTCCCGTCCTCATACTTTGTCTTTCTCCTGAGCAAGGTGACCTCTTCCTTCATTAATTACTACTTTTCTGGTCTTGTTATTACAGTAGTTGAAAATGGCTATCAGCTTGGTTGCCTCTTGATTAAGAGATTGCCAACCTGAACATTTCAGAAATGCCAATCTGATCTGACCTCCAGAATGGCAAGGCTTGCAGAGTTTTATAGTGTTCTGATGACGGCGTAGCTGTAGCGTCTGTCTGAACTGTATGCAGTCTTTCGGAAAGATGTCCAGTCTCTTCCACTGAGAGAGAATCCATCACAACCCTGCAGAAGAGAAGGGAAGGAACATTCAACTCTCTTAAGTCTGAAGGAGTTGTCAGTTGTATGGTCTTCTGAATCAAGAAAAAGGAGTGTAGGAAGGGAGATGCTGTGGGACTGAGATATACAACTTCTGGAATGAGGAAGTGTGGGAGAGAAGATGCTAAGGACTTGATTCATGTTTCTAAACATAATTAACTAGTACTGTTAAAAATGCCGTTGCATATCCTGAAAAGCCTTAGCTGCTGCTCCTGCTGGCCTCTGGATGAGATCCTGTTGGGCTAAGGCTGGTCCATGCGTGACAGTTCCACATGTTTTTAATAATTTTGAGGATCTCAACTGGAGCTATCACCCATGTTTAGGCAGCAGAACTGAAATCTACTATTTTCTTTGTCCAGCTACTTGAAACAAGCATAATACCTGTGCACAGGGGACTATTTGTTGGTACAAAGCATTCTTACACAGACTGAACTATGTCACTTTTACCCTGGCCTTTGAAACCTCTGTTTAGAGGCTGTTTTGGTTTTTTTCCCTCTTTTTAAATTTCTGAGCTGTGGGTACTTCAAAACAGCAACTGATCAGGGCTTCAGGGGGAAAAATTCCAGCTCCAGCCATAGGAAAAAACAATGTTTTTTTCTTAGAACAATGTTTTGAAATATGAAAAGGAACTGTGAATTACTAAACTGAAACAAACTGTGTAGGAAATCAGTCCATACTATGATGTTAAGAAAGACACCAATTTGGTGGCCTTCTATGATGGGGATATGGAACTGATGGACAGGGGTAGAGCAGTTGACGTCATCTACCTGGACTTGTCCAAAGTGTTCGACACCGTCCCACCTGACATCCTTGTCTCTAAATTGGAGAGACATCAATTTGATAGGTGGACCACTCAGTGGATAAAGAACTGACTGGACGGCCGCACGCAAAGAGTTGTGGTCAATGGCTCAGTGTCCAGCTGGAGACCAGTAACGAGTGGTGTCCCTCAGGGATTGGTG
>WYDI02013673.1:0-17712 GCA_009867235.2 Psittacus erithacus
TCCAATCTAAACTTCCCCTGTTTAAGTTTTAACCCATTACCCCTTGTCCTATCACTACAGTCCCTAATGAAGAGTCCTTCCCCAGCATCCTTATAGAACACCTTCAGATACTGGAAGGCTGCTCTGAGGTCTCCACGCAGCCTTCTCTTCTCCAGGCTGAGCGGCCCCAACTTTCTTAGCCTATTTTCATACGGGAGGTGCTCCAGCCCTGATCATCCTCATGGCCCTCCTCTGGGCTTGTTCCAACAGTTCCGTGTCCTTTTTATGTTGAGGACACCAGAACTGTACACAATACTCCTAGTGAGGTCTCATGAGAGCAGAGTAGAGGGGCAGGATCATCTCCTTCGACCTGCTAGTCATGCTCCTTTTGATGCAGCCCAGGATACAGTTGGCTTTCTGGGCTGCAAGCGCACGTTGCTGGCTCACGTTCAGTTTCTCATTGACCAACACCCCCAAGTCCTTCTCTGCAGGGCTGCTCTGAATCTCTTCTCTGCTCAACCTGTAGCTGTGCCTGGGGTTGCTCCCAGGCACATAGTCTGCATTAACTCCTACCTCTGCCTGGGAAATTTCAAATATACTTATCCCTAAATGGACTTCTCAAACATGGTTTCAGCCACTTTGAAACAGCAACAAGGCCTAAGTCTGCAATGCAACATTGTTAACATCTTCTAGACTGACACAAAGCTGACCAATGCTGTACTCAGTCATGAACATGTGTGGAAAGCCACTTAATGAGAAACAAACCTAATGTAATAGGATCACTAACCAGCGACTGTCGGAACAGGAAACACTTCTTTGGGTCAATACCACAGGCAAGGATGGCAGCAGTGGTGTCCAGTATGTTTTGGCGCAGGACAGCTGGTTCCTTGGGCATGGTGAGAGAGTGCATGTCCATAATGCTATATAGCACTGAGCTGCACTCTTCCTGCAGATTCACCCAGTTCTGAATGGCTCCAAGGTAGTTACCCAGATGAGGCGTCCCAGTAGGCTGGATACCAGAGAATATCCGATCCACGACCATATTCTGTTAGCAAACAATTGGTAAAATTAACACGTGCATTTTTGGGACAGACTCTTTTACATTCAATAGTCGTTAATAAAGCCTCACTTATGCCTATCTCTACTCCAATCAGTGCATTCATTTACAAATTACCTCAGGATTAACTAAAAGTAACTGCAGTAAGTCAGTCTTAATACTCCATCGTACTGCAGAGAGACTGACAACCAGTGTTGATTTTAAGCTGTCAGACTGCATATACAAACTGACATAGCTGTAAATAAGGTCAGTGAAAACAAGATCTCAGAAACCAAGTCGTAGATTCTTTCATCCTTTTTTGATCCTTTTGATCTTCATCTTTCATCCTTCTCTGATTCTATGATTTAGAACCGAAGCTGTGTGTTTCTCTTTAGTGCATTATCCACTCTGATACAGAAACTCAGGATCATAGCCTGGAGAAATGGAAACATTTTTGTGGTAAACATATGCAATATCCCAGCAGACTGCCAGCTTAACTCCCGCCAAACTCAAGTCTTATTTTTCTAGCTGCAAAGATCATTTTGAGCAGTTCCTGAAAGAAACTGAGTCCTTGTCCCAAAGGTCAAAGAATAATGAAGAGATTATCAAAATTCTGAAACTACCCATCTTGGCAGCAATAGAGTTTCTGAAAGGGCTCTACAAAGAAATACTGCTATAGCTCAAGGTCACACCTGGAATACTGCAAGTGCATCAGTACCAGTAAAATGTCAACATCTGATGTGATTTCACAGAGAAGCAGCAAAAAAAGTCACAAAGAAGCTAAGGTTGGGAATAAAGACTTAAAAACTCAAAAAATGCATAGCTTGGCTAAGTGACAGTTACCATCTTGGAAAGTTTGTTTTCCTGCATCCCAGCCCTCCATCTGACCATTTTCTCAGAGCCCCAAGCTGTCAGCATATGATCAATTACCTCCCCGACCTTCCCAAAGAATCCCACTATATCCAGAAGTAACTCAGCAATGTTCCATGTGAAAACGCTCGCTACATGCCAAGCTGTAAGAGCATGTAAGACTTACAAATGAGGGTCCCACCAACCTCAGCATGGAGCCCTAGTTACAAAGCTGCTCAATACAAACCCTCAGTCTCTTTACAGCAGGAACATCAACTTCATTATGCCTCTGGCTACGTGATCATTTTCCTGCTATATTTTATAAGCCACAATGATATCAAAGTGGAGCGACTAACGTAGTCTGTTTTCATTGCTGTGAATCTCTTACATACTACTACAAAACCACAAAAAATGGCAGCAAAAGTCAAGGCCAAGTACCATTATCTTTAACTGTTGAAAAAAAACCCCCAAAAACTTCAAACTGACTTAATTTTGACTCAGACTCCAGAAAAAATGAATAAGAATTTCCAAGTAGATAGGACTTCGTGTTTTTAAACATGATCTACAGTTCAGCCATTTCCTTCAAAATGTGCTGGATAATTCTCATTGCTTTCAAAGTAAGCCTGGTTTTCAGCTAAGCCAATTTTCTTATCCAATGTTAAAGTGTTTGTGCTGACAGGTAAGGGCAGGTTTGGGCTAGCAGCGATGCTGGCTTTTCCTGCTTACATAAATGCCTGCACATTTCAGCGCAGGTGGTAACGCCCCTCACCCCATCCTAAGTATCTTCTTGACTTCTAGTATATTCTTGAGTCATCTTCTAAGATCTCTTCTAGAACCTCCAGCACAGGAGCTGCAAACTAGTCACTGCAATGAAAAGCACACGATTTCCTCCAACAGCAATTCTAACTTCAGGTGGTTGTGTTCCAGTCCTTGACCACCTGTGCCTTTTTTCTGCATTACACAAACATGGAATTATGCTACCCCCTTTTTTTTTTTTTCTTTTTTTTTTTGCCATTTGATCTCCTGTTTTTGTTGGAACCTACAGCAGAGCATTTGTAATCACTCACAGAACCCACTCACCTCCCACCAGGCAACTGGCTGCAACAAGCTTCTTGTTGGCACTGAGAAGGGTCTCAACATCCGTAAACTAGATGAAGTCTTGTAGAAACTCAAGGAACTTTGGATGCACTGGGCTTCAGAGCTGTACGCCTGTTACTAAGGGCATAGATCACTTGCTAGGCAATGCAGTAAGTACTTTACAGGCATAACATTTGTCTTTTGCTTCCCATGTTCTTGCTCTTCACAAAGAGAATAAGAACTCAAGAAGAAACCAAGGCTATAAACAGATGATGACCATGATGGTGTTCTGCCCTACAGGGATCCCAGAACAGCTGGCTAGTTGTCAGAGCACATTTCCTTCTCTCATCTGTCTTCCATCACTCAGTTCAAATCCCAATACTCCTTCACACAATTCTAATTCTCCCCCGTGCTGCCTACTTTGCAGTGCCCATTTAGATGTCTAATCATACTCTGCCACACAGGCTATAACTTCTTAGAGCATTAATCTCCATTTTCTTATCAGTTTCATACCTCCTATGTTCGTGTATTCTTTTCTTCCTCCACTTGTGCTTTTCACCCCTTGCTTCCCAGAAGAACTCTCGCATGGAATATCAAGACAGTAAGGAGACACAGAGAATGCCATATGGTAAGGAAGCTATTGCTACCATTACTCCAGTGATTTTATGTAAAACGTTTCCTACCTGCACTGTTAGAATAGCTTAGAAACTTCATAATCTTCTAGAAATTCACTATGGATGTGCATTAAAGTGTGTTGGGATGACCATGTTAAAAGCATGGTGCAGAAACCTGTACATCTTTCAACTGCGGTCTAGACAAAGACAGCATCACCTGAAATGTCTTCTGATGTTACTGCTTCTTTTCCCTGGGACACTGAAATTAATGCTACTTCAGTGCAGAAGCAGCTCTACTCCCCAGGGCAAAGGCATGCTATAACCTCTGTGCAGTCAGCACAGATCAGCTCATGTGCCAAAATCCTCACCCAAAAAGAACTGGCACCCTGAGTTCTGTGAACTCCACAAACCTTGTCAGTCCCCAGGTCACAAAGACTCCATTCCCGTGCAGCCACAGTCCCCTGCTTCATATGCTTCCTATGCCGTTTTCCTTCTCTGCCTTTTCCCCTGCCCTGATCACTGCCCGGTTTAGAGATTATGTCACTATGAGCATACTGAATGTACTGGCAAAATTACATTCCCTAATTTGAGTATAATGTACTCAAATACTGGTACAGATACAATAGTGACATTAAAATAGGCAGTTTGAGAATGCTTTTCACCAAGAAAATACAAGACATCAGAGTTTCAACATAAACTGTACATTCAAATTCTGTACTAACTCCAAAGATTTGATGGGAATATTAAGCAGATTAAACAGATTAAAGATAGGCTTATTGCAATACTACGTAAGTTAGTATTACAATACTAACATCTAGTGGCATCTGGTGCCACACTACATGTTGGAAAGAAACCACCCAAGTACAATGTAAAATGGACAGTTTCATATAAAAAGAGAACAAAGTTCCCTGTCAATCCACAGTACGGAGAATACCTGTGAAAGCAAGCATGGCATCTTTAATGTGCTCGTATGTTCAACTGGTAAACAACTACTTAGAAAGGGTTTGATCAGTATATGGGCAATAAATAACAAATTAAGCATAAGAAACAGACAGTAGCAGTATTACACTGAGTCTAAACTCAGCAATTACTTAACCTGAAGTCTGGAATTTGCAGAAACAAGTAAGTCCAATAACAAAAACTGAGCTAGGCTGGACCTGAATAAAACATAGCAAATATGTTACAAAGAACAAACCCTCACTGGCTCCCAGCTGAGGGACCAGTTGACTACAAGCCTTTCATCTTTAACTCCTTTGATTCCATTTAACAACATAAAGCACAAGATGTGACAGCAAATGGGGTGGTATGAAATATTCCATTGTGTTACCAGAAGTCTATATTAAAAAAAAAACCCCACAAAAAAAACCCTTAAATGAATCTTGGACTTCTAGCACTAAAAATATACAGAGAACATTGCTCCTTTGGAGAGAGTTTATGTTCCCTGTTTGTTCACTCCGTGAGAAGCAGCGGGTGGCATAGCAGCGTGGCAGGGGAGTTTTGCTGGTACCATGAAATCATGGGGCTGGAATGCACTTCAATGGAGCTCTTAGGTCAGGGGATGGGAGCTGTGTGCTCTCAAGTACTGGAGTTGGAAAAGGATAAAAACAAAAAGAGTGAAGGCTTCCCAGTGGAGCAGAGTGAAAGCCACAAGACATGCAGCTACAGCCCACAGGCACTCACTCATTCAGACATCTGTAGTAAGCACAGTGTGAGCCTGTTGTTGGTGTGTTTAACTCTGTGTGCTGTGTGCACCTACACCAGTAGTGCTGCATGTTAATCTTCACTCCTGGTAAGAGCATAGTATCTGACAGATGTTTTGACATCTATTATTTTCCTCTCAATGAGACTTCTGCATGGCAATTCCAGACACCACAGTGCATTTCACATCAGCATTTTTAAAGGAAGCTTGGCCCAAACCCCATTAAGATTCAGGTGTTCTCTACCCTAAACTCCTTTTTCATGATGAGATAAACTTCTGCTCTTTATAATGAAAAACTGTCAATACCCAAATGCTCTCAAATGATGAGGAATAAGCATTACATTCTTGTCCCAGAATAAGATGGCTAAAGATACCCTGAAGTATGGACACATTCATTTTTCAATGCAAAACAGTATCCTTGAAAAAAAAAAACAACAGAGCATCCAAAATCCAATGATGCTCTCTTGGACCAAAGCAAAACTCTTCTCAGTATGTTATGCTTGCAGTAAGGAGACCTGCAACTGTTAAATGCTCAATTCAGCAGTCAAATCCACGCTCATTCCCTGCTCACAAGACAAATGTGCCAGAACTGGAGAACACATCAAACTTGCTAGAGTTAAGGAAAAGATCAATGCATACCATTCCATGTCACTTGTCAGTTCTTAGTATCCTAACTAAAAAAAACCCTTTCATGTTTAGCTTTATGAATTCTGTGAGGACTGAATACAAGGATTTACCTGTTGAATACACATATTTGCCTTTAATTTCAACAGAAAACTGCTTCTCAAATTTGTTGTAAGATCAGTCATAATACAGTTTTTCCACTTCACAAAGGAGTTAAACAAAACCAAGTGAAAGCATTCACAGGATCCGTTTTCAAAGCCTCTCTTCTTTGTAACTCTGCAGAAATATTGCCATCCTACACTTAATGACAGCAGGCAAGCCACAACTATAAAGAACCTTCTGCCTAAATTTTTATCCCTTTGTGAGTTTTAAACCCAGAAAAAGCTAGCACCCATTCAAGGAGGTAGGAGAAAGAAGCAATGTGACAATTCCCAGGATTGCTTTCTCCTTTTAGTTTGGTATAGGAAAACATTTACACAATCACATAAAAGTATACATCAAAATTTGGCTGGTCAGAGTCCAATTTCGACCTATTATTTAACACAACAGACCATAAGGTAATGACATTAATCCTGCCCTAGAAGTACAGAGGCACTACACCTCAGCTTCCCAATCTATTCAAGTGATGGAGGAGATGGAGTCTTGCGTTTTCAAGACTATGACTAGTGAGATATTGAGATAGAAAAATCAAATCCCAAAGAGTCTTTTGCCAGTTGTACCCTGTGAGTAACTGAAGGGAAGGACAGAACTTCAGACTAATTAATTTCTTTGGACTTTGTTCATAAATCTATTCTAGCAAGCAAACTCTTGGGAGACAGGGTTATGCCAAGAGCTATAATGTATCTAATAAACATCTCCATCTTTCAATTAAAACCAAGAGACTTGCTCAGAAGCTCCCCTTTGGGCTGAAACACAAGTGGGAGATTTCAAACTACACACTGCTAGTGAACATCATGACAGTGTTACAGAAGCAGCTGCACCAGAACACCTGCGCACCGCCCCATTACCCCCCAGTGGAGGTTACTCTTCACATTTTATAACATAAAGCAGAGTGGCTAAATGCTAACAGCTATTTAGTTGGGGCAGAACAGGTGAAAAGCTAAGTGAGATCCAGCAGCACCAGAGCTAATTCTAAACACAGGTGGTGGGCATGATGGAGAGAGCAGGAAGTTGACGGGAGAATCACTGCTGACATCCAGGACAAGGAAGATTGATGGCTTCCCTCTCTAGTTTTCCCCACTGTGTAGGCACGCAGGGGGTGGGGGAAAGGGATGGAGAAGCTGCTGTGCTGGCGACATACCACACCACCCAGTCTCCACAGCACCAGTGCTGATTAATGACACTGGAATGACTCAGGAAACAGCAAAAGATCATTCACAGACTTTGCTGCTCTTGTCAGACTTTCATCCGCAGCGGTTCATTTCACCCCAATTGTTCCAAACCGAAGTGAGTTCAGATTTGCCAGAGGAAAAGCGAATGGCAAAGTGAAAGGGAAGAAAGAGCAGCACTAAGCAAACACAGAGATAAGTAAAGCACACAAATGGGAAAAGTTGACATTTTAAATGCGAAGATCCTCCCAACAGGAATCAAAAAGGGAAAACCTAACCAAACCCCAAACCTGTGCCGCAACCTCAGAGACAAAAGAACATCTTTGGCTGGCAAAAGGCCCCAACTACTGCATCTCTGGCATCTGTCTATGAGTCTTTTTATTTCCCTCATTAATATTTTGCAACTTCAAAGCTCCTGTTGCTAAAATGATATGCTTGTCTGTTAACACTGGCTTAGCAAAACCTGTCTTAAGACAGCTATTAAACAGCAAAGTGAAGGGAAACTAGAGAAGTCCAATTTTACTAGCTAAAGCATAAATTTTAAAGCCTAATTCGGACAAGTTAAGTGTTTATGGTATTAGAGATAGAAAAAAAAAAAGGAAACTTAGAAGCAGTCTATGTACTACAGACTTTGCCTCAGTTATTGCTTTTTAAGTAATTTCTTGTCTGCAAACTTGCTGTAGAAACCTTTAAAACATGTTTACCTTTATCTGGTAATTCAATACTCAAATTCAGCTTGTACAAGTGCTACATCAGGCTTAATTCTTAAAATTAGGGATTAAAGATCTTAAGTTAAATTAAAAAGAAACATATTTAGACCAGAGCAGGTTTTCAGACAAATAATTTCTGAGAAAGAATTAACTCATTGCCCAGAAACTGAACTAAATTAAGATTCAAACAGCACTGCCTGGTGCCCCTTTCTTGAATGTCAAATGCATTTATATTTAAGCCAATGTAAGATTTTAATATTTATATTTAAAATGAGAAACACATTTAAAGGAGGAACGTTTACAGTGCATACTAACCCCACCTTATAAATTTAACTCTGCCCTCTAGGGCTAGCAAAAGAACACTGTATAACTGTATTTGGGTTAGGCTGCCCTTTCATGCTGCCTTGTTAAAGATGACTAAGCAAATGGATCCTTTAATGTGGTATGCTGCATCCTATAAATGGATTTTCTCATTTGCCTTTATGAGCTCCACACACCACTCAGCGTGGCAGTGATAGCTGTACTGACAGACACAAGGATCATCTGCAGCAGTTCACACCGTCACACACGACAAGGTACCTCTGGACTCAAGGCAAGCAGACACTTGCTTCCCTACCCGCCATGTGAAATGTGTTATACAAGCCCTGGCTAAAGGACTCTGAAGCAACCAGCAGCCCACAGAAAATAAGAGCTGGCTCAATCACTCTGCAGAGGTCCCAGGACAAGAAGTGAGGATAACATTTGACAGAGTGGGCCAGGTTTGTGCAGGAGCAGTAAAGGAATCAAGCACCAGGTCTGCGTGCAGCCCAGTGGCTGTCACCAACCTTATTGTACACCACGATGTCTTCCTTAGCAAAGACACAGCCTGACAGGTTCACTCCTTTTGTGCTGGGCTCCCTAAACTTCTCCATATCAACTGGAAGGCCAGCATGCGATGGCTTTTGTTCAGAGCTCAGTCATTCTGCAAAGAGGCCCAGTTACAGAGCAGGTCCAATGCATGCTGACACATGCGTTACTTCTGCACCTCCTGAGTTTCAAAGACATACACAGAGCTGCAATTAATGGTCTCAGATGGTCCAAGACAGGCAGCAGCCTATTAGCCTTAACCTTGCATTAATTATTCTCAAACCATTCACTGTCATTTCTTAAGCTAAGGCAATAAAGCTTCTCCAATCAAACTACCTAAGCACTGCCACTGAGTGCAGGCCCAGACTCAGTGAAAGGGCAAAGGATTTAATAACACTATGTTCTTGCAGCTACCACACAAGTAATGTGTGAAGAGATAAACTAAATCAGTGTCTCACTGACAGGAGGTTGCAGCAGGAGCTAAGTGTCCTGAACTTTCAGCAGGAACATCCTGCCCAGCCAGGCAAAGCATGAAGGTCAGGCCAGTTCAGTACATGCTGCCTCCAAGTCCATTAGATGATGCACACAGCGCTTGAAACTGTGTATTTGATAGTTACAGTACTGTAGGCATTGCTTGGAGAAGGTGGCACAAGTGAAGAGGAAGCAGTAAGCAAATATTTCAAATCTGAAGGCACAAATGCCTTCTGGAAACAGTTCTCTCCAGGTCTGACAACCACTGATCCAGCCGCAGCCCTGGCACGGCAGCAGCAGGGCTGGGGAGGGAGCAGAAACACTCCTGAGGAAACTCATCTATGTGGAGTTACTGTGTACCAGTTAGCTCAACTCCAACTCCTGGGAAAATATAGCAAGCTTTGAGGGAATTAGAGCTCTTAACAGCAACCAGATGTATTTCTCAAGAACTAGTGATACCAGATCACTGTGATGCCCTTCTATAACACAAGGAGAAACAGTACTGAAGGTTCTATCCTATCCTGATTTTCATTACGTTCCAATATTATCTGTTTCCACCAAGACAGAGAAATAGCACCTAGAACATGGTATTATATGCTGGAGGTGGAACTGGACAGAAAAAGACCCCAAACCAAACCAGAACTTCCTGATGGCTTACAGTGATTGTGGCAAGATATACAAGTACAGTTTTGCAGGGTTCTGTCCTGGGTCCAGTATTATCTGATATTTTAATATCTTCATTAGCAAACTGGATAATGAAATAAAGAGCATTCATTAAATCTGCAGCTGATTCCACAAAGGTGGAAGTATGAGAAGGCCTCAAAATGATCTTGACAAAGCAAAGAAATGGTCTGAGAAAACAGGACGCTGTTTGCCAGGCAAAAATTAGATGGATCTATACAGAAAGGACAACTCAAGTGCACAAACACAGTTAGGAATAGAGCTGTCCAGGCAACAACTGCACAACAGGATCTGGGGTTTGTAGCATTTTAGGAGGTGGGCACGAATCAAGATAATGTTGCTGCAGACCCACCACATTTATAAATTACACCAAAAAGGCACAGGAATATATGAATAGCATTAAAATCCAGAAGACACAAACCAGTTTGCTCATCTTACTCAGGATGAGAATGACCTCAAGGATGGTGATGGCCTCAACTGGGACAGGTTTCAGGTGCTGGATTTCAAAACAGTGCTAGAAAGAGGCCATAGAAGTACAGTCAAGTCCAATGAGAGGCCTCAGAGATACAGCTCCAGGGGAAAGCCTGAAAGAACTGAGGTTTAGTCCAGTGAACAGCACACTGGGGAGAAACAAGGTTTTTAACATGCCTTAAATACATAGTCTTCCACATAGGACTTTGGGGATCATGGTTAACAGGGTAAGAAACAATGAGCTAAAGCTGCAGTAAGACTCAGATCAGAGGTAAAGAAAAATTTTGAGCAGTAAGAAAGACATGTCAGAAGAATGCTTAGAGAGGCTTTTTGTTAAATACATATATATGTGTGTATATATATATACACACACATACAAGACGCACTGATGAAGATGTAGGGACATTTCATTTTTACTTGGGGCCAGAGGAAGCACCAGATCACCTCCACCTGGGTCTCTTCTAGTCCCCTAAGCCTATGATCATATGCTGAAAGTGAGATGACCAGAGAGGATGGAAGAGAAGTCAGAATGTTATTTAGATAGGCTACATCTAATGGCATGTCAGGATTCTAGCTTTTCTACCTGCATTTAACTGAATTTCATAGTTGAAGCCTTTTCACAGCTGAACACTGACATTCTACGTTGCTGAGAGACGTAAAATACAGGTTAACATTTAATACTGGTAAACTGGGGCATATCCACATTTAGAAATGTACACTGCTTCAGTAGGATAAAAACAAGTGAAGAATTAGCTCTCATTTTGCCACAAGATACAGACATCACTGTCAGAATGTAAAGAATATTGTGTTTCTAAATGATAAGTAATTCCACATATGAAACACTGATGTGATTTTAGATTAATAGAAGAAACTATTTTAAGTAGCAAACCCATCACAATCCTAAAGCAAAACAAAAGCTAAAGAATGCCCCTATAACTAAGTACTTCTAGAGAAATCAGAGTTTTATGGTTTTGATCCCAGTAGTATCCAGATCTCTTAAGAACCTCTCCTTGCTCTTGCTTCTTCTCCGACCTCTAGCTGAAAGGGAGTTTACTGTATTTTTTCACGGCCTTGTTCAAGTGAGGAGTCTGCCTGCTACCAGGATTGCCCTATGGAATACAAAGATTATCAACTTACAATGAGAGAGATGTGTTTTAAAATACCTTTTTTTTGTTTGGAATTGCTGCATTTCTTCAGAATATTGTCCTATAAACTCCAAGAATAGCTGACTTCCTCTCCATTACTTTATCTGGCCATTTCCCGTAGCAAGGAAAGAGTTGGCTTCATTTCACATGGGGCCAAAATGAACATAGCTGCTCAAAAACCTTCACCCTGTGGTCACTGCCTGGAATTCATCTCAGGTGAAAAGGCCAGTTATAAACCACCTGATGGCTGTTGACAGGCCTGAGGATGTGGCAATAAGTTCCCTACCAGTGCACACATGCACAAAGACAATGATACAGTTGGTCCCCCTTGCCTATGCTGAAGAGAATTCTATCATAGAATCATACAATAGTTTGGGATAGAAGGGACCTTCGAAGCTCATCTAGTCCAACCCCCCTACAATGAGCAGGGACATCTTCAACTAGATCAGGCTGCCCAGAACCACATCCAGCCTGGCCTTGAATGTCTCCAGGGATGGCGCATCCACCACCTCTTCTGGCAACCCGTGCCAGTGTTTTTCCACCTTCATTGTAAAGAATTTTTTTCCTCACATCCAGCCTGAATCTCCCCTCATTTAGTCTAAAACCATCACCCCATATCCTGTCACAATAGGCCCTACTGAAAAGTCTCTCCCCATCTTTCTTATTTCTTACCCTTTTAAGAACTGAAAAGCTGCAAGAAGATCTCCCTGTAGTCTCCTCTTCTCCAGGCTGAAGAAGCACAACTCTCAGCCTTCCCTCACAGGAAAGGTACTCCAGCCCCTGGTCATTTTTGTGGCTTCCTCTGGACCCTCTCCAACAGATCCATATCTTTCATGTACTGAGGACCCCTGAGCTGGACACAGTGCTCCAGGTGGGTTGTCACCAGAGTACAGGGGCAGAATCACCTCCCCTGATCGGCTGGCCATGTTCCTCTGGATGCAGCCTAGGATACACTGGGCTGTAAGTATACACTGTGAGCTCATGTCCAGCTCTTCATCCACCAGCACCCCCAAGCCCTTCTCCTCAGGTCTGCTCTCAATCCCTTCATCCCCCAGCCTGTAATGATACCAGGGATTGCCCTGAAACACGTGCAGGACCCTGCACCTGGCCCAGTTGAACCTCATGAGGTTTGCATGGGCCACCTCTCAAGCCTGTCCAAGTCCCTCTGGATGGTATTCCTGTCCCTCAGCAGTGTCAACTGCACCACTCAGCTTGGTGTCATCAGCAAACTTGCTGACAGCACACTTAAGCAATTTCAATACTTTAGACCTAAGAATCATACTTGTATCAGGGACTTCTAGAGAATTTTACAAATGTTTTCTTAAGGTAGACAGTACTCACAGACTACATTTAAACTGATTCTATCAGTGCAGGTTGGTTCTGAAATCACCAGATTGTGCTATTTCCACACAAAGGCCAAACAACAGCTGAAGAATAGATGAGGGGCACAGAGGTGTTCATTTGTGCTCACATCCTGCCCTCAAAGAGAATGTAGCCAAGGCATGTTCCTGCATCCAGGAGCACAGAAGCTCATCTGGATGCCCTAGTTTAGATAAAAGCACTGACCCCTGAAAGTCAATACAAGCTATATTCTCCCCTAAGGAATTTGAGGCTGAGTTAAAACCAGGATCAGTACAGTGTCTGTATTGCCACTGAACAAGCAGACTGAATTTATAACTGATGAAGTTTCCCATATACAGAGCAGATTCTTTCTTTATATAAGAGGAAGTTCTTGTAGGACTGATATCTAATGTGTATCTTCAGGCACTAGTATAATAAACCCCTGCTTAAACAAGTCTGTCCCTCGGTCACTAATGTCTAAGGAATGTAAAACAGAAAGCAATACAGGGGAGGATTTATAGCAGTACAGTTAATGCTTATCATGTTTGAGACCTAAATCATGTAGAAGTTTATAACATATTACCTGCAGTACTAGAATGGGCACAGCACACACCAGCCAAGTCACAGCAACTGCTTCTTACACACCTTGAGCCCAGAAATGGCAAATGAAACCCTCCTAGTTGGTGTGCGAGGCTCGCTGCTTTCTTATAAAGATGAGATCTCTTTTGCTAACTTACCTGTATTACTCAGACTGGCCCACAGCAAACCAGGCAAATGACTAACTCCCAGTTTGGTGCACCCTTTGGAATATGTCAATGTAAAAGAAGCTGCTTGTACTGCAGGTATCCCAGTAGATGTGAAATACTCTGAGTACTGGCGAGTATTCTACTTCAGACTTACAATCAATGTTGCATGGCCAACTGTAACAATGTCCCTCTGAAGGGAGTGACTGAACCTTTGGCTGTTCTGAACGGGTTTAATGCTCGATGAACACGCAAAGTTCTAACATTACTTTCATTCTGCAATGATCTTAAATGTGGACATCTTCCAGCAAAGAAAAACCCCAAAATAACAAACCAGAACAAAATGAAACAAAAAAAAACCTCCAAGACACAACCCCAAAAACCTTAGTGGAAATGTATGAAAAGCAGAATGTGCACTCATTCCTGCTGACCGCAATTGCGCGGGCTAATCTGTTGCCAGCAGAGATGCAAAATGAGATTCAATCAGGAATTCAGGGTGCTGGACCCTTTCTTCCCCTTACATAAGCAACAAAGGCTTTGAAATGTTTGAAATGGTTTTGTTCTTCCATGCAAACGGAAAGCACCCTATGGATTCCTATTAGGTAAAGTCTTCCCACATCTTGGCAAGTATGCGATTTCAAGAAAAATATTTGCAAATGGATAACTCAATTCAAGTAGGAGTCAAAGACCACCTTTGAAAGAAACTTTGATGTGGCTATAAGAATGTGGCTGTATCTCTTTAGGAATGACAGCAGAAAGTGGTTCTGTCATCAAAAGTTTGTACCTCCTCATATTTTGTTGCGGCTGTTAATGTAAAAAAGCAATGCTGCTGAGCAGAGAAGTGAATGCCCATGAGACCTAGGGTTAGGGCAGAATTCCTGAAAAGACCTGTTCTTGCTGTTGGATAAGCTCAAAACATGCCATTTAGCAATCTCACTGCTAAAGGACAGAGTTATTGGAGCATCTCCAAGTGTGAAAGAAAGTGACAGAAGTAGTTGCCATGTGAATCTTTGGCATCAGGAAGCCTGGAGTCTTTTATTGATATGGAAATGTTGCTCTGTCTTTTCTAAAGCACAGCTAACATGGTAGATTCCAGTCAGAGCCATGCACCTGGCAAAGGAAAGAAGATGGGGAGCCTAGGGAGCAGTGAAGAAGCTAGAAACTTAACGCTTTTGAATGCTGGCCAATGACCTTCCAACTGAGATTAATAGTTCAGCATCCAGATTGTGAGGAGGATACTATGAAGACCAAAGTACAGTATTTGATTGTCACTGAGTCTATGTGACCAGAGACGACAGTGGTGAGATTCAGAACCACATATACATGAACAACTGGCTGATGCACTGGTAAAGAAGATCACTACTGGTGCTGCCAGGAAAAAAGCAGCGGGTCATAGCAATAGAGGACTTTACTTTAAAAGGCACAGAGGCACTCATCTGTTGCCCTCATTCAGTCTCAAGTGAGGCATGTTGCCTATCAGGGGCTTGGATCAGGAATGCTGCAGAAAGGCTGCCTGCTCTAGTAAGTCCCACTGACTATTACCCACTTCTAGTCGTCCATGTGGGTGCTAGTGATATTGATAGCAGTAACCCAGAGAACATTAAGAAGGACTCCAGAGCCCTGGGAGAGGTGGTTAGGGGCTCTGGAGCTCAGTCTTTTCATCAATTCTCCAGGATAAAGGGGAGAAACTTAAAAAGGCTAGGCAGATTTGCCAGGTTAATAATGGTTAGAACAGTGGTGCCACAGTCAAGGGTTTCGGTATTCAGAACATGGGACTTGATTTGGAAGACCAGCTCTATTGGAGGCTGGTGGAGCTGGTCTGACAAAGAAGGGGAAGAGTGGTTTTGGTAGGAGGCTTGCCAGGGTGGTCAAGAAAGCTTTAAAGATGTGTTGGGGGAGGGGGGCATCATTCCATCCCAATGCTCCCAGTCAGTTGCCAGCACCTATGATAAATGCTCAGAGCAACACAGAGATCTTTCAGCCGCTCCAGCCAATGAGCTGGCTTCATTTGGAGCTCAGCTCAGATGCCTCTATACAAACACTCGTAGCATGGGGAACAAACAAAAGGAATTAGAGATGTGTGCATATCTATGGGAATATGATACAACACATATCACAGAAACATGGTGGGATGGCTCCTATGACTGGAGTGCTGGAATGGAAGGTTACAGGCTCTTTAGAAAAGGCAGGCCTGGCAGACGGGCAGGGGGAATTGCTATTTATGTTAGGGATAGGCTGGAGAGTAAGGAACTCTGCCTGGGGACAGGTAACCAATTAACAGAGAGTTTGTGGGCGAGGGTTAAAGGGAGAATGGCTATGAGGGACATTACTGTGGGGATGTGTTACAGACTGCCTGATCAAGAGGACTCCATGGATGAAGCGCTCTATAGACAGATAGGAACAGCCTCACACTCGGAGGCCCTTGTCCTCATGGGAGACTTTAACCACCCTGATTATCTGTTGGAGGGACAGTACAGCCCGGCACAAGCAATCCAGGAGGTTCCTCGATTGTGTGCAAGACAACTTCCTTCTGCAAGTAATACAGGAGCTGACAAGGAGAGGTGCCATGCTTGACTTTGTGCTCACCAACAGGGAAGGGCTGGTTGGAAATGTGATGTTCCAGGGCAGCCTTGGCTGTAGCGATCATGAGATGGTCGAGTTCGAGATCCTCAGGACAGTGAGAAGAGCGTGAGGCAAGCTCACTGCCCTGGACTTCAAGAGAGCAGGCTTTGCCCTCTTCAGGAACCTGCTTAGTAAGGTTCCATGGGATAAAGCCCTAGAGAACAGGGGGGCCCAAGACTGTCAGTATTCAAGGATCACCTGCACAAATTCAGGAGTGTTGCGTCCCGACAAGAAGGAAGTGCAGCAGGAGGGCCAGGAGACCTCCTTGGATGGGTAAGGAATTGCTGAGAAAACTTAGAAGGAAAGAAAGAGGCTTATAAAAGGTGGAAGCAAGAACAGGTGGAAGCAAGAACAGGCGGCCTGGAAAGAATACAGGGATGTTGTCTGGGAAGCCAGGGACCAGGTTAGGAAAGCTAAAGCCCACTCAGAATTAAACTTGGCTAGGGATGTGAAAGATAACAGGAAGGGATTCTGTAGGTACACTGCAAATAAAAGACAGACCAGGGAAAATGTGGGCCCCCTCCGGAAGCTATCAGGAAACCTGACTACCCTGGATTTGGAGAAGGCTGAGGTTCTTCATGTCTTCTTTGCCTCATTTTTCACTGGCAAATGCTCTGACCACATCACCCAAGTCTTAGAAGGTAGACGTAGCAACTGTGAGAATGAAGACCCTAGGCCCACTGTAGAAGATATGGTTGGAGACCATCTTAAGAACCTGAATGTGCACAAGTCCATGGGATCTGATGAAATCCATCCAGGGGTCTTGAAGGAGCTGGCGAATAAAGTTGCTAAGCCACTGCCCATCATATTTGAAAAATCATGGCAGTCAGGTGAAGTGCCCAACGACTGGAAAAAGGGAAATATAACCCCCATTTTCAAGAAGAAGAAAATGGATGACCCAGGGAACTAAAGACCAGTCAGTCTCGCCTCTGTGTGTGGCAAAATCTTGGAGCAGATTCTCCTGGAAGGCATGCTAAGGCACATGAAAAACAATGAGGTGGTTGGTGACAGCCAGCATGGCTTCACTAATGGGAAATCCTGCCTGACCAATCTGATGGCCTTCTATGATGGGGCTATGGAACTGATGGCCAGGGTAGAGGAGCTGACATCATCTACCTGGACTTATGCAGAGCGTTCGACACTGTCCCACATGACATCCTTGTCTCTAAATTGGAGAGACATCAATTTGATAGATGGACCTCTCAGTGAATAAAGAACTGGCTGGATGGCTGCACGCAAAGAGTTGTGGTCAATGGCTCAATGTCTATCTGGAGACCAGTAACAAGTGGTGTCCCTCAGGGATCGGTGTTGGGACTGGTCTTGTTCAACATCTTTGTCAGTGATACGGACAGTGGGATTGAGTGCGCCATCAGCAAGTTTGCCAATGACACCAAGCTGCGTGGTTTGGTTGATACGCTGGAGGGAAGGAATGCCATCCAGAGGGACCTTGACATGCTTGTGAGGTGGGCTGATGCC
>WYDI02013674.1:0-24263 GCA_009867235.2 Psittacus erithacus
GGGGAAGGACAGGTTGTGGGGGGGGACGAGCAGGCTACATGCTTTGTCTAATTTACGACTAAGCTTAAACCACAACAGACTTGTTCATGATATTAACTATAACAAATGATGCAGTTTCATAAATGACTGAAACTATAATTCTGAAGTCAAGTTTCAATGGCTGTATCAAACAATTGTTTCTTTTAATACACAACACAAAGAACACTTTGCAATTTGCTTTTTTCAATATTAGCACCAGGAAGTCATCTTTTGAGAAGTGAGAGATAATGACTGATAACCACTACAAAATGAAACTTCCTATTACATCTTTTTGATTTTCAAATATATATCCATATTTGGCAGTTTCTACTAAAGATGAGCTTAATGTATTTGTTGACTAAGTGCAAATTCTAGTAAAAATAGAACAAGAATGTGAACTTCACAGAAGTTTGAATTAATTGAGTTGGGTATTTCTTTGGGCTTTTTTTTCCTTTTATTTTCTTTTTTTTTGTTTATTTTTAATTGTTGAGGATGCTACTTAAGTAAATAAATAAAAATAGAGTTGTATGGCTATCTCCTAGCCTTCCCCAGCCAGTACTTGCATGTCATTAATGTTACTGAAGACAGGAATTCCAGATGAAGATCAGTTCAGATGGTAACAGATCAAAGACTAGGAACTGACCAAAGAGTTGCATGATGGCTCCTGTCCTGATAAAGCAATAACTGTAATATATTCAGCACAGCACTCTTTTTAGGGAGTTGAATAGGAGTTGAAGTACAAGATAAAATTGCAGGAATATATAAAGAACACAAAGTAAAGTAGTCCATACACAGATCTCCATGTCTTAGGTTAGGTAAGAGATGATCTGAGGTGATTTCTGAGAGACATCACCAGGAAAAGAATCGGATGGGCTGTTGGAGGCAAGTGTGGAATGGATTACAATATAGGAAAGTGGAAAATTGTGACTATGCTAGCAATGGACAAAGTCCCTCAACTGTTTTCATCAGTGATATAGGGCTACTGGCATGACCGTCAACCAAAGATGGGCAGTACGATCAAGAGCTTATCTGAATCATTAGGTGACCAGGGATTTATTTGAAGTTATAAATCCTCATACTCCATTAGTCCAGTTTTACAGAGCAACTCCAGCAAAGTCAATGACTTTTAAGAGGATCAAGCTGTCATAGCACAGTAGAGAATAGGACCTTTCAATGTCCCTCGCACTCTTAAATTCAGGCAGGTGGGGGAACTATGTTGCAGATTGGAGAAAGCGTGGTTTGATGAGTTGGGCTTTGGCACATGGTGAGCCTTTTTGCAAGGAAGTATTTTACTGCAGTTTAACTTTTATTGTAAGGCATGACACATCCTTTCCAGCTAATTGCTCTATTTCAGCTTTTGAAATGAACAGATCTTTCTCATGTTTCAGCTCATATATTGTAATGATATTACTGTTACTGTTAAAGGTGACCTGAAAATGATTTAAAATGATTTGCTTCTTGCTTCTTCATTCGTTTACAAAGAATAAAAATGTCTAAGAGACTCTAGACTATTTCTGAAGCATATTCACCCCCCTACACACCACAACTCCTATTTTTGCTTTATATGTGTAATCTCTCACATTCTAGATTTACCCGAGTTAGGACTGCACATGATACATCCCTAACAGCCATTTTAGGTTGGAAAAGTAACAAAGACTTTTGGGACAAGTCTCAGCTCCATTCCATGATCTGCTATACTGGGTCTTATGAGTGTTGTGCTACTCTGGGGTACTATCTGACCTTCATTGAGCCTTGTTACCTCTCTACACTACACTCTCTACACTACACTCTCTACACTACACTCTCTACACTGCACACTCTACACTACATCACTTGTTACACTGTCTGTTTTGTGATGGATGATTTTGGTGTAGATTTGCCTTAGAGAGAAGCCAAGAGGGAAGAGATGCTGTCAGAAGACCTGCAAGCATCTGCTGAAGAGCAGTCAAGTGGAGCACTCATGCACAAGCGTATCAACATATCAATATTCAAAACAACAACAACAAAACAAACACAAAACCAACCAAACAAAAAACAAAATCCAATTTACACCACAAGATAATACCTGTGAGCTTAATTAAGATTTTTTGGTTGGTTGGCTTTTGCTTTTTTTTTTTTTTACAAAAGACATTTGGATGCACTTCAAAAAAAAAAAAAAAAAAAAAAGAAAAAAAACCCAAACCAAAAAACAGTTTTAAAAAGACTGCTATGCAAAGATGTTCTCTCCCCCAAAGCTAGGTCAGAGAAGCAGCTGCATTTGGGAATGGCAAGTATTCCTTAATCTTCCTTTTTATGTGCAGAATAAAGAGATCACATCAACTTCTAAAACACCTGAGCAACGGTTTTGTTCTGCAGAGAATAGAGCTCTCTTTTTCATATCTGTGAAACTGAAGCATTTACAAGATGTAAAGTCCCTACTGGGAGTGTAATATGAAAATCCACTCTGCGGTGTGTGTTTCTTTAGGAAGCAAAAGTGCTAGTAACTTGATTAACTTCTCTTTTCCCGCTGTCCCCTTTCCACCCAGTGGGTGCTGGGAGAGCTGGTATTTCACCAGCCAGCACGGTTCACGGGGGAAACCACGGGCCTTCCAGAGGCTGAAAAACGAAACAACAATTAATTTAATTGTAAACTTCACTAAAACTGTGTCAGGAGAAACAAAAGTCTGGGCAAGTTCTTATTCTCATAAAAGATCAGAGGTAGAAGAAGAAAGGGAGAAAGGAAGGAAATAAAATGGAGATATAGCATCACCACTCCCTGGATCCAGTGATGTCTTCTAGGTCATCAATTTGAAACACTTTTAACTGCAATCCTTTTAATTGTAGTCCTTTCAGTTGTAGACCTTGCAGCCAGTGATTCCGCTGGGCTCCAGTGCGGAGGGAAGCACCAGACGAACGCAGGGCGGCTGCCTTTTGATAGAGTCAGGCTCTGCTGGACCCCTCCCAGAGGTGAGACTCAGTCTCAGGGGTATCAGGTAAACCACCAGACCCAGTTCACGCTGTGTTCTGGCAGGCACTGCAGTGTCTGTGCTGCTGTCTCTGGGCAGGTTGTTGCCAGGGCAGTTGATCTTCACAACCTCAAGGCAGACAACACAGGAAACCATCCCCCACCTTGGTAGAGCAGGATCCCAGCTCTGACCCCTTTGCAGTCTGCCCAAGTGACAATACCCTGCTGACAATTAACAGGCGCTCAGTCTCTCTCACCTCCTTCTGTCTTTTGAGTTGTTTTGAGGCATGCACGAAATAAAAGTCTCTTGACTATCATACCCATCATCTCTAAAACATGAGAACATTCTGAAACGTATAGTGAAACATCTTTGTATGAAAAGGATTTCATTCTGTGCAAAACTATTATTTTGGTAGAGCAAGCTATTCATACTGTAACCATAGTGTACCACAAGAGTGTGAAGCTGCTGCCCTCAGGGACTATTTGAAAATCCAAAGGTAAACAAAGATCAAAAAGCACCCTCAGTTGCATAGAGGTGTTGCAGAGATGATTGGACAAACAGGTTAAACCACTGGAGTCCTGAGGTAATTGATGTATTCAGTATGGTTGGTTCCACTAGTAGAAATTACCATACTGTTTTCCCAAGGGTCAGACTTATACCATTTTAAAAAACTCTATCTTAATTTCAAAGGAACTATTCAGAGCAGCACAGCACTGCTCTGAAAATAAGCAAAACCTTGAGGAATATTATGCATGGTGTGGGGTCAGGATAGATAAAATGTAGATGCTTGGCTCAAGAGCAGGTCCTATCAATTTCTAATGAGCTTATACTGTCATGACACAGTTTAAATTGTGCATACTCTAAAACATCCCTCTTGACATTTTCCAAAGGGATAGGAAAGCTTTAGTATGGCTTTTGACACTTTCCCATAAGATCCTTATGGACTAACTGATGAAGCTTAGGCTAGGTAAGTGGACAGTAAGATGGACTGAAAGGGCTAGGGTCAAAGCATTGTGATCACTTGGACCAGGTTCTGATAAAGGCCAGCCACCAGCTGCATGTCTCAGCATTCAATAATGAGTCCGTTGCTGTTTAAGATTTCGCTAATGACCTTGATGATATGACAGAGCATAGCCTCAGTGTCCTGAAACCAAACAAACACAAAAAAGAAAGCTAAGGTTCAGTTCAATGAGAGAAACTTGAAAGTATGCATCATAAAATAATTAAATCTGAAGTTTATTAAGTGTTTGAATTTTTAAAACAACTAAATTTCTTATTGAAAAAAATAAGACAAGCTTTATTTCTATGGTTTATGGTTTTAAATGTGATGCTTATGTACCTGTACGAAACATTTCACAGCTATTCTAGGAGTCAGAAGCTACGTTGTAAGTTAGAAATAGCGGTTATTTAGTGCTTCTTACATGGTTAACGAATTAGAAGCACGGCACACCCACCTCTCTGTAATTGGTACAGGTATTAACTAGCACTAGGCAAATTTCCTCTGATCCTTACCAAAATAACTAATAAGTTGTGGAGTTTTCTTTTCTTTTCTTCTTTTTTTCTAATAACCACTAGTAAATATAATTTATTATTAAAATTGTAAAATAGCATAAAACCCTCCTTTAAGACACATTGATGGGATTTACTGGAGATAGTGAATTTTGTTAACAATTGTTTTTACTCCAATATGGACATTTTAAACTTCAAAACCCTGGGGAAGGGGGATGCATTCATAATAAAGACTAAAAAAACTGAGAAAACACTTTTTTGCAACCCTTGAAATAAGTGTTGCCAGTTTCTTTTTCATGTTTAATCAGTTTTCCAAATGCCTTCTTCAAAATCTCGGATAGCTTACCATCACTGCTGAAAGATATTATTTCCTTAAACTATGGGATTATACCAATGGCAGAGATCATTTGTCTTTGAAGGGTAAGATTAGACACAAAAATATAGTGCCGGCAAACATATTTCAACAATACAGAGGAGAGTAAGTTTATAATACAACTTTTAACACACTTTTTTTTTAAATCTTCCTCTACTTAGAATCTGTTTTGTTCCTGACACTGGTAATATGATTTTTAGACAGACCTGGATTGCATTATGCAAAGAATGATTAGAAAGGTGGCAAGCTTTTGTTTGTTGGAGTGTTTCCACCTATTTATTTTTGACAAGGTCAAAAACTCTTTTAATTCAACTTTACACTTGGCTGATGCTGTAAAGTAGCTGTATGCTTTGACATAAAATAACCCACAGGCATCAGCATCAAGTAATAAACATTTAAAAGCATTCCTTCTAATAACTGAATTCAGGACAGCAACTGAGCAGAAATATCAATCTCTGTCAAAAGCTGTGCTTCTGAAGTGTTCTGTTAATCATTTGTAAGCACTGAGCATGCAACTCACCTAAGCCTAATTCTATCATTTGCAGTTTAGATGTAATTCAAACAAAGAGACAGAGACATTTTAGAAAGTGTTACAGAGCAAATCTTTAGAACACTCCCTTCTAAAAAACAAAAAACAAACCTAACAAATACCCACAACTAAAACTACAACAAAACACACACAATCCCTTCCCCACCCCCACCCCACCCCCAAAAAAAAAAACCAAACCAAAAAACAACGCATCCTAAACCCAGAAACTAATTATTAAAAGAAACACACTAATAATGAGTTCTTTTTCTTAATTCTCAGCCTTAGCATCTGTTAGGAAAAGTTATGTAGTGGATAAGACATGGAAAGTCAGGAGTGAAGAAGTTTAAATCCTTCCAAATCAGCACTTGTGATTCATAGACTCCACAAACACAGCTAAACTAAGCCATCAGCCTTTGCATTTGCTGACAGAAATTCTCTACTTATAGCAGAAGTGCTGAATTTTTGTAATGGTGCCCATCTGCTTTTATTTAGGCTCCTACCTGGGCACATCCACCTACGTCATTTCTAAGAACAAGTACTGCATAAAGCCCCTGACAAGGCAATGAGAAGGTTATGCTAGATAGTTAGCTAATATGTTCAGATCATGAAACATCAGTAATAAATATTTTTTTTTTCATGTCTTTGAAAATAACAACCATTTGTGTGATAATGCAACTGAAATTATCTATGGATACACAATAGGTCTGTGTGGGCTTTATTTTCATCTCTGAACTCAAACCAATGCTACTGTATGAATGCATAGTAAGAGTAACCCTTCACAACCATTAAAGAGAATGTGTCCTTGGATATTTTTCTATACCTTTCCTATTTCTCTGATTTAGCAAAGACTCTGGCAGAAGTGATATTTTTTAATTAGAATTCAATAATAAATTATGCAACTTGCATCTGAAAACTCAGCAGTAGTCATTTGCATGACAGAACACTTATAACAGCAGCACTTATTTTTCAGCAAGGTCAAAAATTTCCATAATTTCTGCACCAAGTCTAGTTGATGATGAATTGGGGCTGTATACTTTCATGGTAGAAATCCTGCATTAAAAAAGAATATACATTTCATTGTATCTGTGGAAGTGATGCAAAATACACACTGAAGAGCACACCTAAGGAAAAAGAACAGAAAAATCTTTCATCTACTGCTTCCAAAAGACTACTTTTCTTATGTCCTTTGAGACACTGCTATTTGCTTTACATTACAGTTCTATTGGGGAAAAAAATATTCACCAAATACAATCTTCACCTGTTACCTTACTTTTAATATTACTTTCATAACCATTAAATCAACTGATGATTCTTAATAAGTCTGGGTCCGGACCTTGCAGTCTCAATTTTCCTTTCTCTACCAAGAGTCCTTTCAGCTAAATGCATACCATTTGCTAAGCATGTCCTTTGGCACATATTATACTTTAGCTGTCTTATGATCTAAATTGTTAGCTTGGTTTTAATTTTCCAGATGTTATTAAAAAAAACAAAAAAATAATAATATTACAGATGTCATTCTTAGCCTGTAAACCAGTATTGCATCAAGAGCACACCTATGACAAAGTTGCTATTTTTAAAGAAAAATCATTAGCTTGGTTTGTTGTTTTGTTTACCTAATGGATAGGGTGGGAATAGTCTTTCAGAATTTATAATGTGTGGGAAAGCATTAATGAGTTACAAAGAAGTGGGTTATTCAAATACATTGGTTGCTAGCTCACCTGCTTTCTTCTTTCAGATAATAAAAGTAACACACAACTCAAAATAAATTCTACAACTTCAATTAAAGTAATCTTTATTTTCAGTATTGAAATTTTCAACTTTTTAAGAGAGTTTCCTTTTTAAGTTTATCTTCTTTAAGAGACTTTTCATGGATCTATCTTTTTCATATCAATGGAGGTCCAAAAGCCTATTCTCTCTGCACATAATCTTTCATTAAATGGAAAATCAATAGCCAGCTCCATGCATTGCTTGATTAAAGCAACAGACTTGCTTCCCACAGAAAGGCATCTGAGAAGCAAAGTTGTGTATTTCAGCCTAAGCATGCAGAAGGGCTCCAATACATATGACCACAGCCCCCACATCCCAAAACTGGGCTTATGCACCAACCAGTGCCAAAAATGTTTTCAATTTTGGCTCCACCTTTCAGAATTCCCTAATTCTTCTTTTTATCTCCTTTTCATTTTGTCACTGAGAAGAGGTGTGGTTCAGAGATGGAAAAGATAAAGAAGCAGGAATCACTAGACAAAATTAAACATTTTAGATTCCTGTAAATTACTTCAGAAACCATTTTTAATTCTGAGGTAGCTAATTTTGAAGCAGCAAAAGAAGCAGTAGAGTAGAATTCAACACTAGCCTATATGCAATGCACCCCAACCTTTATATTAGGGTTCTTTGCCTTTGATTGTATTACAAAAGTAGTCTTCTGTTTGATACACTCTTTTCCATACAACAGCTGCACATTTTAGAATTCTTGTTCATCTACGGTGGATAACAGTCAGACTTAGATAATGAAGAGGCTGGAAGAGGCAAATGAGAAAAGCAAAAACGCACAAGTTCTGTAGCACTGTACCAGAACACTAGACCAGTCTTGCATAGTCTCCCAAATTCCTCAGCATTAACCATTTTACTGCTCTCTCTTTCCTAGGAAAATGATAAAATAAAGTATTCTCCATTCTTGAAGAAATTGACATTATTTTCATCCTTAAAAGGGGACGCATAAGTGGCACCTTAACCCTAACACACAGTGAATCACAACCAGAGCTACAATTCCCTAAAATACAAGTAATTCTCAATTTTATATTCCACCCACTGCACAGCAACTCAACAGCATATCCCACAGAAGCCTGCACTTAGGTTAGCCCAAGGAACGTTTTCAAGTCCCAAATATTATGGATATTTAGGTGTACATAGAGTGAGGTCTTAAAAGATTCTACATTATTCATTACATTAGTAACTTTAAATCAAGGAACTCATCAAGGAAGTAGGGAAAGGCCAGTCCAGCCAACCTGGTGCTGATTAGCACACAGATGTGTTAGCACACAGTTTCTCAAGAGGTTTTGCTTGGATTTGAGAGCAAAATTATTCCTAGCATCAAGCCACGTGTCTCTTTTTTTTCCTGTTCAAAGCTCAAGCTAGCAACTGTGATTAGAAAATGAAATGCAAATACTTATGATGAAACAAGATGAAGGGAACAACTTCGTGATTTCTCACTGATGTTAGCAAGCCTACAAAGAACAGTGCAATTGTAGTGGATTAGGTTAGCACGGCTGGGTACAAGTGGGGGATCTTTGCTAAGCAAATTTTCTGTTTTGATAATTTCATACCACATAAGCATGGACAATTTCCAGACCAAAAGTTTCTCTCAGCTACATAAGGACAAAATTCTAACACGCTACATGACTAAAGACAAAAAAATGAGATAAAATAAGATTCTCTCCTCCTAAGCTTTTAGGCACCTTGAAGATACTGGCTATATAAAAATACATTTGAAATTTTAATCATATTTACTGGAATAACCTCTTCAAATCACAAGATCATGTAAAAGACAATGCATACAAGAAATTTATTAAATTATCTCATGACAGTTCTACAAAAGAAATCCTTTCAGCAGCATCTAAGAGTGTAAAAAATGTAAGGAAATGAGAAAGGTAAAATGTAAGGAAACGGGAAAAGTAATAACCACTGGCTAAAGCAAGGCTTCAGTGCTGTTCTGACTGTAGCTTAGCAGGGTTCGGACATTACTGTTTCCACTTATCTACTTGCCACTGCTTCCCTTTCAAGTTACCACTCCACCCCAATAACATAGCATAAATAGAAGTACAGTTGCTCCCTGACCCCTCCGCCCAGTAAGTTGACAGAGCCAAACATACACACTTCTAATAGCAAGGTGGTTGCTGGGCTGACGGGAAAGAAGTATGCCTCCTGGTATTTTGACTTATCCAGGCAAAGAGCAGGAGTACCCACCTGCACTCATCTACATCCATGGAAGGACATCTGACCCCGCTCTTGCAGGAAATAATCCTGTTCTTCTCCCAGTCACACCAGTCTCTGGTATCCAAAGCCTAGTTTCAGTGCGGCATAGCTGCATAACCTTGGTTCAGATTTCTGTGAAAAGCTTCTAAAAAGCATCACTCTTGCTTCTTGGAAGCAAGAGTGATGAGAAAACAGAGTAGAGCCACACCAGGTAAGAAAGGTAAAATTAGAGACAGATGCTAGAGTGCTGAGACAAAGGTAAGCAGTAGCTCAAAGATTTTGCAGGCAAAAACTAACACAAATGGCACAACATGCAGGTAATTGGAAAACTGCTCCTCAGCAGCAGTGATGTTCAGCCTGGTCCAGGGAAACAAATCTCCCACTCTGGCTGATGACTGCAAGCCTAATCAGGCTCTTTGTTGCCTGTGGTTGTCTCTGTCTCCCACTGTCAATGAACTTCATGCCAGGAAAAAACATTCACTTGCAGATAAGAAAGTCTGATAAAATGCATACATTACTTTTATTTCCTTTTGTTCTACAATTGTTCCCCTCTTTAAAGACACAAAACCTGCTGTCTCCAAATGTAAATCTTACAAGATAAACAGGTCATTCTTTTGTCTTGCAGATAAAGTATAATTAATATGCTAAAAATACGAGGCCTTCATTCCTCCCCTCTTATTCTAAAGTGCTCTAAGTGTTTCTCAAGATAAAGCAATAAAGTTTTATTCTTTTCGCAATTTGTTTTTTGGTCTGCTGAGAGAAAACAAAACGTTTGCAATATTTACCCCAAATTAGCTGCAATAACATGGTCTAAATAAAGACTGTTTCACGGCAGTCTATTACAAATAAGAACTATTTACAGTATTTTATGTGCTACACTGTTATTCTCAACTCTTCCCCTTCTCCAGAAACCAAGCTAGCAATCTGCATAGCTTTTTGGCTTATGGAACCCTATCTGAAGGAGCACAGAGCTAACTTCATCACAGTACCCCACTATAGAGGTCCAAACTAAGTCTAAATAGCTCATTGGATCCACAAACTAGCACACAAGAAAACAGCAAGTTAGGATCACCTCTAACACATCTGATTGCTTGGCCCAAATTAGACAATAACACATTTACAGCTGGTGGAACAAAGTAATAGCCTTTGGCAAGCATCTGGAGCACTGTCTCAACTCCTATTTGGAAATGATCAGAGCTACTCTGAATGCTTTTGGTATCAAAAGTGATTTATAGATTGTTTTCTTCTGAGTTGTCAAACATGAAAACATTATACTTACAGAATTTCTAAAAGGTGTGGGGCACTAACATAGCTATTAAGGATGCAAAAATAGATACAACATATGTGGAGGAAGAAAGACATGCCTCTACATCCTTTCCTCTATACAGACTCCAAACCATTCATGACACATTTAAACGTATGGCATGTTACATACCAGGTATGCTAAACCATTTTTATATCAACCTTCAGCTGTTCCCCTGGGTCTCTCAAATATAAAAATCTATACTCTCTCTTACAAGCCTCTCAAACATTACACAATTCTTGCTTGCCTGCATCCATCCATCTATCCTAAACCAATCCAAGATTTTTATTTCTCATTGCCTAGCAAGCTTCTTCCAAAGGCAGAAATGCAACACAGTCCTTGTACACCAAGTGCTCCCCTGGTCGGCTTTCTCACATCCTCTGAGTAAACAGAGACTGTAAAGACTGGGATTCCCCTGGAGAAGTTTCTTTTTCAATACCCAACTACCCACAGCTAGCCTTCTCAAATGAAAAGCAAGCACAATTCTCTGTCAAAGATGCTGGTGTCACTGTCCACTGCTAAGGTGAAAGGACAGCTTGGCTTTCAATAAATAACTGGCAGATGCCCTCTCCCAGCCAGACGGGACTCCAGATGACAATCCCAACTAGTCACATCTTTTGGTGTCCACATTCTATCCCCCTGGTATCAGGCTGGAAGAATTGCCTACAACATACATTTTTCCTGAGATGTATGAGTGAAAAACAGTAGAAACAAAAATAGAAAAACAAGAATAGAAAACTATGGTTGGGCACTGGAAGAAACGAAGGCAAAACCAGATTTGTCCGGGAGTTTCTCATGCCTCTTCAAGTTATAGCCCACATTTCCTTCCCTCAGGGTATCTGCAAATTATTCTTGTTCTCTTCTACTGAATATTCTCAAAGATAGCAAAGAATATGTGCTACTGTGTGCATGTACACGCATGAATATTTCAGAGTAAAACCCAAAAACTGAACTCTCCTTCACAGCATGGCAGTTATCACCACAGTCTGATAGCTTAGAAATGTAGATGTTCTGTGCAAAGCCAATTCATGTAAAAATTACAAGTGTTATGCACAACCTAAAGAGATATGTCATAACATCACCTATAATCAACAGTCAGAAGCATAATGCACAAGTTGAAAAGTTTCATGGAAGAAGCAGCTAGGAAGACATTCAGAAAACGCTATGTATGGTAATGTAAGATCAAGTATTCCAGTGCAATGCTCAGTGTATGCGTTCAAAGTGACAATGCACAGGGCACTCTTACATCCTCCTCATTTCAGGAAAATTTAGGTTTTAGCCAATATTCTGGATTGAATCCCAAGTAGATGAACCTATGAATCACAACAAAACAGGAATGTTTTGCATAAGTTTTCAAAAGAGACATAGACAACACCAAAGACAAATCTCATAATTTGCATTGTCAGTTTTGTCAATGGCTTTTAAGGTCTCCTTATTTTTATTTTTTTTTTTTTTAACTAGAAAGTAAGCCACTTTTTGAAACCTTAATTTGTATAGTCAGTAATTTCTCCTCTCAAATTAAACCTGAGATTTTAGGTGAAATATTTTTTACAAGACCATGTAGTGGCAGAACAAGGGGTAATGGCTTTAAACTGAAAGAGGGTAAAGGTTAGATATTAGGAAGAAATTCCTTACTATGAGAATGGTGAGAAACCGGCACAGGTTGCCCAGAGAAGCTGTGGCTGCCCAAACCCTGGCAGTGTTCAAGGTTATGCTGGATGTGGCTTTGAGCAACCTGGTCTAAGTGGAAAGGTGTTCCTGCCCATGGCAGGGGGAGTTGGAGCTAGATTTCAGGAAGTTCTGTTTGTTTGTTTTAATCCCCCTGGAAGTAGCTTTCATGAGTAGTTCCTGTTACACCACAGGTCTTATCAAAGGTAAATCTGAACGCACGGCCCACAAATCACTGAAAATGTCTTTTGCTAAATCTTGAAAGTTCGTGGTATCCTAAAGGAAAGCCTTAACCATCACCACATGATGATTTACACCCATACAGCCTGAAATTTAATTGCTCTAACACTCCAGTAAGAAACAAAAATTGCATGCAGTGGGTTATTGTTTAAGAAGCATTTACTAAAATTTCTTGAACATCATCATGCATGAATATCAATTTCTTATTTATGCATTTTATTTTGTCTCCTTTTAATAGATTGTTTATGTAGCCATCCCAATAATATGGGAAGCAGGTGATCCACATTGAAAAAAAAGCAATGGAGAGATTTGTAACCTAGATCAACAGGGGATTAGCAGTGCCATTGAATCATTTCACAGTGTGGCTTTGAGTAAATAGACATACACTGGGAATGATAAATGCTCTTTTATTAAGAGAGTACTGAGATACCCGTTTGAAAAATATTACTTTCAGAGGGGAGAGGACTGAAATGCTTACAGTGAAAGATTTTGTGAATAGATTAAAAGGAAATTCTTGAGCTTTTAAATCAGTCCTTGAAGTTCAATTAAATTACTAGGGATTCTTTGGGAATTCTTCTGAGGACTGTTTTTTTATGTCATTCCAGCATAGACATGGCATTAGGAGTGGATTATGTGACTACTCTTTTGCAGATAAATAAAGAAGCATATTGTCCAGTTGCCCTCAGACAGAAGAAAAAACTTGTTCCATATTGAGTTCATACATATGCAGGAAGTTATAAGGTCCCACACAGTTCATGCCATCTACAGCATCATTTACCCTCATCTAACTGCTAGATTAATCTGAAGCTTGTTTGCTGTAGAAAGAGGAAGTGCAGCAAGTATGTGATTAACTAGAGCCATAGTTTGGGACAGATCATAAACACCCGTTTAAATGACACACTGAAAATCTAAAGGGTATTGTTCATTGTAAGAAGACACAGCATATTGAAAAAAAATATTTTTTATTTCATTCCTTTCTAAATAGAAACTACCAAGATTCCCAAGAACCCAGGCCCTTTCACAATGACACCAAAGGCAAATTTCCTGTAACAGTCAATGAGAACAAGACCAAATGCAGTTATTTGTAGCTGATATGCTAGGCCACAGGCTGATAATCTTCAAGTTATCTAGACAGAATACTGCTTTGATTTTGCAAGATTCAGCATTAAGAAACGCTCTTTGAACGTATGCATTAACCCAACCAATAAATAATACTAGTCTCTAAAAGAGTGTTACAATCTTAAAATATCAAATTCTGTACCTTGCATATTACTGTTGACATTATAATGGTTATAGTCTATGAATCAAATCTTATGTGACCACAGTCATAATGTTTTACACAATAGAAAAACGAATGAAGGGCTATAGGACATTTGGACTTAAGTCTCCTTTTGCAGTTGAAGGGCAAACTCTTTAGAACAGATGTTGTGCTTATGAATACTGGCAAGTGAAATAAAGTAAAGAAAAAAAAATCACATGCATCAAAATGTTTGCACAGATATAACACTCTTTCATAGAAGACACTTCCTAAAGATTAAAGCTTGTATACTCTCATGTTAACTTTTAATTATGATTTTATCCTTAGCCAATCTACTAAGGTAACCTGATATAGATAATCTTTTGTCCAACTCTTTAAACTGAACAAAAATTAGAAGGATGTGGGGAAACAAATCCTAAACCCATCATCAAAATTATCACTACAACTTCTTACCTACGCCTGGCTTTGATCTTGCACTGAAAGAGCTTCCTGCGGACAGCTAAATATGACCAAGTTAAGTCTATTTGTGAGTTCCTTACATACAAGTTCTAACTTTTCCTGGATAACAAGCTAGAAACCATTCTGGAATACTCTGATATTCTGTAAGCACAAATTCTGAAGTCACACAGCTAAGTGAATAACAAAAGAAATTATCTCTTTTCCTCAGTAAGCAAGCCACATTCCCTTCACTGCTCTTTTTTAATCTTTCAGTGCCAGGATTCAGTGTTACAGAAATCTGGAGTTACTTCTGCTCAGAACAAAGTTAAATGAGAGAGTCTCCTGGCTGAAAGAATATATGCTTCAAACAATAAAGTTTCTGGATAAACTGAAAACCTTGCTTCATTTTGATTAAGAAATGCCAAGCACCTGAAGCTACTGAGTGTAGTGGCATATATTTTTTACTGCTAAGTGTGGATTTCAAACTCTAATCAGCTTAATAGAATAATTTTACTTGTCCTAAAAAATAAGAATATATGACTTAAAGAAAAAACCTAAAGGAATGATCTTATTTTAAAAGTCTGATATTCATAAATAGTTGTTCCTCTTGCAATATTTCAAGTTTGCCAATAAAAAACAATATTAGTGAAAGTGGGAAGTACTACAGATTGCTAATATTCAAGACTAAAGGAGTCTTGCTGCAACAAATGTATCCCCATATTCAGTGAGTAACAAGCACACCAGAATCAAATCTGCCCTGCATTGATTCTACCCTGAAGGTAAACCAACTACATTGCAGTGTTGTAAATTCCTGCCTGGAAAAAATTGCTATCTGGAAGCCCAAGCCACTGCATTCTAGTGACTGGAATTCAGTTTACCTTGAAGAGACAAAGGCTGAATACAAATTTTACAGTGCTACATCTCAGTACTGAATATAGTCAGCCATGTACACTTTTGCTAGAACATGAAGAGGAGAGAGAAAGAGTGAAAGCTCATACAAAATATCTGGCTTCCTTTTTAGGATATACAATAAACAAAAACCCAAATCTGGCTTTTAGAATAGATAATTACAAGCAAAATGTGAGATATCATTATCAGAGGTGGGTTCTAGCATAAACCAAGGATTTTCTTAGAAACTTGTAATTCTATTGTAATTAATTGATATAATTGATCTTATAGACTACATTAGTGTAAATCTCTATTATATCAACATTCTTATACTTAAATCAGATCTTATATTAAGCTAATTTGGCAAGACACTACAAACTCTTCCAGATCAAATAGCCTACACAACAGCTCTAAGGCTGTAACTACAGCTGCAGTTACACCAATCCATTTCAAGAGCAAACAAACATTCACATTTGTGAAGCAAAAATAGGTCCATGGAATTACTCAGGATAACATACCTTCATCTTAAACACAGTTAATGTGGTCAGGCCTGCTGATGAGCTACATAGGTTTGCCAGTGTAAGACTACTGTGAGGATGGGCAAATTTCTATTTTCTTTATAAGTAAGCAATAACAGAAGATGCAGGATTTTCTATCTGTGCTTTGCTTCCATTTAACTTTCCAAAAGATAACTGTACCTCTGGCATACTTGGGAATGAGAATTAAAACAAATATCAAACATTTATACTAGAAGAGTGTCTTAAAAAAAAAAAAGTTAGATTTGCAGTACTAGTGATACCCTAGCAAAACAAAGATGCATTTTAATGACAGTAAATTATGTTATAGCTATAGTACATTAAAATACAATACTAGATACATACAGCTAATATATCTTTCACTGGATATAATGTGTTCATATTGTTCAGTGGCTGTAAGAAACAATTCTTCAACTGGGGATCTATTCAGCAGATCAGAAAGTTTCAGCTACATCCAGCTTCAGATAAGGTACGTAAACACATGCTGAAGAGAATGAAATCACAAATTATCAGTTCTTCCAAAGTACAGTTATTTTCGGTAAATTGCACAAACTTTCTAAAAATGCCTACTAGTTTCCATTGCTGGTAAACCACTGCCGGGTTAAAAGCAGTAGCAGTCATTTTTCTCCTTAGTAGCTGGAGCAGTGCTGTGGTTTTGACTTTCAGGCTGGGAACAGCGCTGATAACACCGATGTTTTTAGTCATTGCTAGGTAATGCTTACTCTGATCAAGGACTTTCTGAGCCTCATGCTCTGTCAGGGAGGAGGGGAAGCCAGGAGGAAGCAGAGACAGGACACCTGACTCAAACTAACCAAAGAGGTATTCCATACCACAGCACATCATGCCTACTATATAAACTGGGGGCAGTTACCCAGAAGGGCTAGATCACTGCTCGGGTCAGGCTAGGTATCGGTTGGCAGGTGGTGAGCAGTTGTATTCTCTTCTCTTGTTATTTCCCTTATCACTGTTATTATTGGTGGTAGCAGCAGTGGTTTGTGTTATACCTTAGTTACTGGACTGTTCTGATCTCAACCTGTGGGAGTTGTATTCTTCTTTCAATTCTCCTCCCCATCCCTTCGAGGCCGGGGAGAGGAACAGGGGTGAGTGAGGGCTGCGTGATTCTGGGCTGCTGGCTGGCTGGGCTTAAACCACAATAGTCACTTGTTACAAAACCAAGTATTTTAGGACACAAGTCTGTAAAGAGTCAAAAATAGAATGTTAAGTAACTCAGTGTCTGCATTACATGCAGACTAAAACAGCATTAATTGAAGATTTGCAACCGATCTCGCTTGAATTTTTATGGCAATTTGTATTAATAAAAATCAAAGAGAGGAAGCAATTAAGTTAAGAAATGGTTGCTGTCAGAAAGAATACTGTAAAAATAATCCCTTCAACAATAAGTTTAAATATTAAAACAATAACCATCCTAACGACTGTATTTTAACTCATTAAAGTAGAATAAAGTTGGTTGTTGAATTCTCAGACTGGAAGCTTCACATGGGTTTAGCAGGTGAAGCTTGACAGAGAGAGTGCCAAGAGGCACACATTCCATGCTAATCCATAAACATTTGTTTTTAAGTTTCACCATTAAGGACTACTTAAAAGCCTGAGAAATTTGAAATTAACATTACCAAAGGTCTAGAAGATACAGAGATTTACTATTATAGCAGGCTAAACAATGTTTAAAAGGGCTCTCATTTAATGAGAATAAAAAGACTTCTGCAATGAACATTACCAGTAGAGATTAGAATATATAAAAAAAAAATAAAAAATACAAAAACCATAAAAGAAGACCCCCCCCCAAATCCCAAAATTTCAGTCAAACAGACTGATCTAAAGCCAATTCACGTCACTGGCAGTTTTTCCCCTATGATTTGGGTGGTCTTACGATCAGATCAGAATAAGGCCAAATCCTTCTTCATCTAGCAGAAACTATGGATACCACCACAACACAAAGCTAACTGCACACAGACAACAATATATGAGTGCAAATGATAAATATACTATAGTTAAAAAGAAAAAAGTTTCACCTTCAATAAAGTTTGCAACATTGTTCCTAGAACAGCCCTAAGCAGTTTTGCTTTAGGAAAAGAGGATAACAGCATATGCTGTAAAACTAGAAAGAACCAAAATAAAAAGAACAAACACACATTTCTGTGAATATATCTGGCTGAGACACTGCACAGTATGCATTTGTAGCTTAGGTTATTAGAAGCATATGAAATATTTAGAAGCAATGAATTCAAACACTATTTCTACATTAAGGCAAATTAAATGTAGAATTTTTGACACATTTTAATGAAATTGTATCTAGTTCTTTGAACATACTAATTTTTCAGAATACCTTTTCCTGGTCTCCTCATAGTCTTGGATGTTATGCTGAATAAGCACTGTCCTGATCAGAGAAATTAGCTATAAAATTTTGTTATGATTCACAGGTATCAATTATCCTTGGGCTTAAGCCCAGCAAGTAGCTTTATTTCATCACACTATAGAAGACCTCTCCAGTGCCAGGATATCATATGCTTTTATTATATTAATGATGAATCATTAAGAAGCATATTCACACCACCTAACTTTTTATGTGAGGTACCTAACTTGGTCAAGATAGTGGTGTAGTCTGCAAGATTCATTGCAGAAGTATTCTAGCTGAGGTGCCCTAGATAAGCTAATCTTCATTATCAACAGTGAGAGCTGAGACAACAGATTTGGCAACAGTTTTGGTTATGTGTTGGGTATAGCAAATGACTCCTTGTCACTGGTCTGAATCTGATACTAAGCATATATACTGAAGCACAGAGGTATGAATGAGGCCTTCATATCAGATTCACCTCACTCAGCTTGAACAAAGCTTTTAAGAACTCAATTCTCATTCTGAATGAGCATTTCATTAAGACGTGATCACGGCATTGTGTTTGTCTACTGCATATCAAGCCAACTTCTTCTTGTGTGTCAATAAGTATCTTAAAGTCATTGTCAAAGAGTTTTGCATTTTTGCAAAATCAATTTCTTATTAAGTAGTGCCTTTTGCAGGCTTCCTGGTGAATGTAGTTAACACTCTTTTACTCTAGGGAAGGATGCTAAATTACTTTTCAGTTAGGAGCTATTACTTATCACCTTATATCAATGTCAGGTGAGAGCTCAGAAATACTCTGTCAAAAATCTTCCACCCACTTTGCTTGCTGAATGTGCCTAATTTCTTGTTAGAAATAGCTGGATGAAAAGTCCTTCTCTCATTCTAGTGAGAACTACTATATGACTGTACTGACAGTGCTAGGGCTCTCTTACTGGTTAAATGCTCATCCTGAAAAGCCCGGGAAAGTCTCCACCACGCCGGCTGTCAACAGAAACCAACAGAGATGAATGCTGGGGCAGCACGTTATAGAAATGAACCTCAAGAGCAAACAAAAGAAGAACCCCCACAAACAAACAAAAAAAACCAACCAGGGTTGTTATTGCTTTTGAAAGCATGAGTAACTCCATAATCACTGAAGAAAAATCATAAGATTATGAAAATAAGACCACGGGATTAGGGTACCTGGAGCACCTGATTTATAGTCACTGTGATACTAGTTTGCTAAATCACTCTCTCTTTCATTGTTCAAGCACAGAAAATCCTATGTGCTGAAGCTTTGCGAACTGGTTTCCAGAGCAGACTTTTCACCATTTCATCACTTATACTAGAAAAGTCTATAGAGTACAATACAACACACTGTTATACTATGTATGTCAGTTTTCCAGAAGGGACAGAAGTCTCATAGTCTACGTAAGATTTAATATCAGACTAATATTTGTAAATAATTTTCTTCAAAGTACAAGAAGAAAAGCCACACATCTTTCATATATTTTTCTTTTAGCCGCTGTAAAGTGAGAAACTAGAAGTAACAACATTTCACACATTTATTCCTCCTTTTATATTTTTCTTTGCATTTTACGTAGTCAAAATATTCATGACAGCATAAGTTGTTAGGTTGGTTTTTTTTTAAGCTCTAATATGATCAGAAGTACAAGTGAGGATGCAAACTTCAGGGGGATGAAAAAGAACATCGTGTTCTTGCTTTATCTTTTCAGGCCCTTTCTATTTCTGGTTGTTTGGCTGTTTTTTTGGGGTTTTTTTATTGTAGTTCTTAAATAGACTATGATGCAAGCATCTGTGACTAGGATGTTTCACCACTTTTGACCAATGTTATGGCAGGAAGTAAAGAGCAGCCCCAAGTTTTCCTTGGCTGACTTTCCATTCAACGTGAAATATATTCATTAGTACTTAAGTTTTAAGTGCAGAGTTACAATATTCAAGAGCCCTAGTAGAATGCTTCCAGGTAATTGAAGTCTAAATTTTCAATACTAGTATCAGTCATGAAACAGAAACAAGAAGTGTGCAAAGATATGTTTACATTAGCGCAGCATAGTGGGAGTCCACAGAAAGAATGTTTGTAGCTGGGGTCCTATGATACATGTGATAGGCATTTTGAGGGTTTCACTTTTCACTAGTGTGTTTAGCCCTGTGGACTGAATCTCTTTTAGCAGTTGAAGAACATTTTCATATTTCACTTTATTCAAAATTAACCCCACGTATTCACCCCAGAACTATTCCAGGATGCAAAACTGCAGTTTAGCAGGGACAATAGGGAGGAATTCTTCCAAAGAAACGAACTCCTAACCACAATGTTAATGTGCATACACTCTGCACATTTAACAAGAAGAGAAGATTAATCCAGTTCTGAAGTATAAAAGTTCCTAATAATGCTTTGATGTGTGATGCAGGACATGGGGACAAAGATTAATCCACATATCCAGGGCACAAATACTCTGAGATGAGATAGGGCAACATCATTACTAATGACAAAAGGAAGGAGAACACATTTTAAAAAGTCAGATTATGTAGATTGATATAGAGGAATCTAGGAGTGTTCTGTATAATTTTAATTAGCATGCCTAAAAAAAATAAAAATAATTCTGAATGTTGTACAAGGAAGTATTTTTTAAAATGCATTTATGCTTAGTTTATCCACACCAAAAGATCACACAGGTGGAACTGAAAGTAAAGAAAGAAAAGAATGAATAAGTTTCTGGAAGGCACGGTTTCTAGAAGACAAACTATGTTTCCAGCTACTCAAGACATTTACATCTAACTTCTTTTCCACTGCATCAGCCAAGAGAGCAGAATCACAGAACTGTGTACATATAACTGATAAGTTGCAAAAGAAGATTATACATTATATCTTACTTTCAGTAGATGCACTACACAAATTCAGAAGTGGCAAAATATGCACACTCAAGAAAAAGCCAGGAGCATATTGCCTTTTTTTAGCACATACCTTCTATTTGCCATTTACCATTGTTAATAGTGAAGACGCAGCTGCTGGTGATGATCCTAGAACATAGAATGTAAATATAGCATAATACATTGGACAAGAGTGATACAAGTTAATCAGATGAAGATTCACTAATAAATTGCTTTATGCCATCGCTTACTATTTATGATAAAAATAATTATAGTTGCATTTGACTTCTTAATGATAAATACAAAGAAACTCTACCATTTATTATACATTGGTGCAAGTTCTCAGAAAAAAAAAAAAAAAAGCTTCACTACCATTACATTTTTAGCACCCAAACCCTCAAATTCAGTACTCTTCCATAGCTGTCCTAACAGATTATTACATCTTCTGCTCAATTATCAACACCTTTACTGTTTTGTTCATTAAACCAACTTCTCCTGCACCTGCTTCTTTGGAGTCAGATCCCTAGAAGGCGTATCTGCATTAATGGAGATATCACAGCCTACAAACTTGCCTTTCCTACATAGATTACATCTGATCATCAACTCCTTACTGTAATACTTATAGATCTTCCTTACCACATCTATAGTTGTCTTCCATTTAAACTGAAAAAGGATGAAAATGACCAATTTTGTCTACCTATCTCACACTGGAACCAAATTCTCCGAAAAACTGTATAAAGGTACTCTATAAACTCTTTAAAACAAAGAAAAAAAATCAACAACCAACCAAACAAAACCATCAAAAAGCCTACAACAACAACAAAAAACCAACATCCCAAAAAACCAAAATTAACAAATTACAACCTGTTATGAATTTCCACCACCCCCTTCCTGTAATTCCAAGGCTCAGGAGGAGATGAGATGTGAGTGCATCTTACTCATTTCTTTTTTTTTTCATTGAAATATGCTGGTCCAGTGTCTACATTTTAATCTGAAGAAGCGTACCCTTGGTCTTTGTTCGTTTCATGTGTACGCCCATGAACACAGCTTTTGTTAAAAGGTCAAAAAAATAAAAGCAAACAAGCAACACCATCAAGAAGACTTCATCATACTTCCAACTCACTGAAATATACATTATATATATTGAATATTATATATACTGAAATAATCATCATTTAAGCCCAGACATGAGTAATTAGAGGTAAATATCTGTTAGCTGGGCACCAACTGATTGTTTCAATTTTGCGTTAAAGTTTACTTCTGTGAAATCCTTAAGATCAGCCATGATAAAAGCAAAGCCCAAGTATTCTTAGACTTCCTGGGACAATAAACTCACTTGAAAACACTATTTTTCTTTTTGTGTGCCTTAGCTTTGAAGAACATCTGTTTTATGGTTGAGCATTACATACAGTACAATAGCTCAGAAGGAAAAATGATGAAAGGGGACAGCATTTAGTAGTCACTGCACCAAGGAGCTGCTACTCACAGTTTTCCATGGACGACTCCTTTTTGCTCAACACAAATAGATGTTTACTCTCTCCTTCCACTGACAGCAAAACAAGAATAACATTATGTCATTTCAACAATGAAGTCAACCAGCCAAACATTCAGAGTATTTAATTTTTCTAACAAGCTACACTATATTACTGCGGACATTTCATGTACTTATGGTTCATAAATCAAACTTGCTGAATACGAAAGTTGTCAGCAAGATCTTTATTTTCATCACAACCATGATATAGCACTCCCGTGTTTCATAACTTACAATATACCCTTAAAAATTTCATAAAATATAAAGTTTCTTGGTAACACATCTACAGTTAATGACCAAATTTCTCCTCTCATATTTCCAACTACTTTAGAGACATAATAATAAAGGCAAAGATTTACCACTTAACCTGTCATTTTTACTCTTTGAAGCCTACACAGCACAAAAAGTGCTTGCCATCTACTGCAAGTTTTGCTCCAATTTACCAATTTTTATCTTACCCGTTAAGGTGTGTTTCTTTATTTTTTTATTAACCATTGGATTAATGAATCTAATTGATATTAATTTATCCCATAAATCCTCTCAAATGTAATTTTCTTTTTACATCCACTGATTCCCAATTGGCAAATATAGATGTTATTAAGCGTTGGTAATTCAGTTACTGAAATTCAATATACACTTTGGGATCTATGCCCCCACATACCTCCAGAACTTGCTTTCAACAGCTGTAAAGATTAATTGCTGTTTGGCTGTTCCTCAAACTTTCTGCACTAAGTAATCCTTCCTATTTGTTCTTATCGATTTCTTTGTTATACTGGTAAGTCTTCATCTTGCAACTCTACATTAGCACAGACTTTACATTGCCAATTTATAATCTAATTAAAAACAAACAAACCTTCAAGCAATGTCAGTTGAAAAAGTTGTCAAGAAAATAGATTTCATTTGGTTTCAGTCACTGCTCCATTTTGAGAGATTGCATTAAACCCTGACCCAAGCTGTCTCAGGCTTATCCATACTGTTTCATGGCTCATTCCAGGCACTTCATACCCACGCATGGACTTGGACTCACTGTCAACATCCGACTTATCCATCTGACCCACAGCACTGAACTCTTCCACACCATCACCTCCACCACAACAGACATGAGCGCCCTCACAGAGTTTTCACAGTTCTTCTCTGCGATCCAGTCATTTATCTGCGTGGTTGACACTCCTGGTTATTCAAGTCTTTCAGCCACCATGTAAAAACTGCTCAGAACTGACATGTTCTTCTGGTCTAGCATTGAAGTAGGAGGTTTCATGCATTTGACTGTTTAGATGGCTAGGTTTCTATCATGTCTTAGGTTTACAAATATCAACAAATGTACATCATAGATCCCCCTCCAGATTCATGTATTAGCACAGCTAGTAGGTAAGAAAGAAAGAAACATGAGAGACAAACCTCACAGCTGAGAATTATTCAGCTACACTGTCTAGGTAAAAGAACACACACTCACTGAAGCAAGAAAACTAGAAAAAAATGGTCACACAGGCAATTAGCATGAAGAGTGATAGAAAATTATTAAATTCTCTATTAGATGGCATGTGTAAGGTCTAGTTATTGAAAACAATCCCTCTCTTTGAACCTCCATGCTTGAATATAGGAGCTAATGGTTAATGGTCTACGGATGCTTTCTGACCTTAAAATCTTTCTCTAAATCAGACACTTCTCTCCTCTGGAATCTGAAAGTAGGATCAAATGTTGAATTACAAGACACAACACTCAGAAGATAAAAGAAATTAGTTTCATTATTATATACTTGTCGTGGTTTAAGGCCTGCCACACAGCCCACTCACTGCCCCCCCACCTCCTCCCTCGGCTCCCGGAGGGATGG
>WYDI02013676.1:0-50156 GCA_009867235.2 Psittacus erithacus
ATAAAATAAAATAAAATAAAATAAAATAAAATAAAATAAAATAAAATAAAATAAAATAAAATAAAATAAAATAAAAATAACCATCACATAGGGATCATTCTGATACAGGTGAAAGATCCACAGTGAGGCAATACATCATGCAGCAGTTTAGGGAGAACATGTGAGAGGTTATTCACAAACAGTAGCAATAGTGTATCTTTCTTAATCCTCCCATGAATAGGAAGCACTGTCTGGTCAAAATACTGATTTCAAAACTCTTTCTTACCTATATCTACCATATCTTTGGCCCATCGTTCCCAGAATTCATTTGAATTTGAGGACCAGTACAAGCCATCCAGCAAATTCCTAGTAAAGATGTTTGTCCAAAGACCTGCAAGTCAAAACACATGGGAAAAATACTGCACCACCACATGTTAAATACTATTACAAGTATCTGTATTATTGGATACAAGCTGCATATTACTGGCTTACATGAAGTGACTCTTACAACACAGACAATCCACTGTATAGTACAGAGTAACAAGAGGTATCAGCCACTCAAATGATGTTTCAGAGTTTCAACTGTGCACTTGTGGAAGAAAGCAAGCATTAAAAGTGTGGAGAAGACGTATAAGAGTAAAGCCCTCCTTAAACATATTTATTCTTTAAATTGATCTAAGACCCATTTTTTCCCTTCAGGCATGTTTTGTTTTTGTAGAGTTCAACTGGTTCAGGATCAAAATAGAATTGGCTCCATATGTAAGTCTGCTTTTGGAAAATGAAGAGCTGTCCTTTGTCATTAAGTGCATGCCAGATACTCGCATGAGGAACAAACGCAACCTTCAGCAGCCTTCACAGTGAAAGAAATACTGTTTTTGTCTCAACTAGATCCTTGGTTTTGGTCTCAAAAGCTAAAATTCTGGCGGGGATTTAAAATCTGCCTGGGCAGACGGATTCCTCTGATTTTTCTCCTTTTCTTCACCTTTACGGGCAGAGCAGCTAGTCAAAGCAGTTGTGGGAGGTTAAAAGGACTTCCTTCATCCTTATGGGTAGGGAAGATTAGTGACACCATTCTCAACCCACAAAGCTCTCATGGTTCTCACCTTTGTGAGTTGCTCTACATGTTCATGCTCTACATGAGTTATGTTTTATTTTCAGTCCCTTCCAATTCTACCTCAGCAATGCATTGTCTAGAAATGAACAGTTAATGACTGCTCAGGGAAGAAAGGCTTATTATTTCCTCAACTTGCCTTCTCCACCTTCCTGTTTGGTTCAGAAAATGGGAAGGGGAATCATGCTGCAACTTTCCCAAATCTACTCAGGTTAAAAGGGAGGACAGGAGGAAAGAAGCTTTACAACAAGCAGGAGTGTACAAAAGGGGTAAAATGACCCTTGAATCAAGACCTAGTGAAGATTTGCTGGCAAGGAGTGTTGTATGAAGACCAGCGGCTAGCTAGCACCACGCTTTCTACCATGTTGTGGTTAAATATACTGCACTACTAGGTCACCTTCCAGATAGCAGATCCGAGATTCTGGCAGCTTCTTCACTCGCCTTCCCATGAAGAACTCACTGTCAAAGTATTCTGAAGGAATCGAGGCTCCATATTTTGGTATGGCCACCTCATAAGGAGAGAACTCTGCCCACTCTGCAAAAGAATTGACACATAGCATGCTTAATGTAATAAAAGTAAGAAAATAAAACCTTCCCCTGTGGATAAAGCTATCCACGGGCTCATTAGATCTGACTTGTTTCAGCAGCTCTGAACTATCAGTAGTTTTGTATTGCAAACTACACTGCCTAGTTTCATACAAAACTGAGGGATAATTTGCATACAAAAAGAACTAGCTTTTTCACCTCAGAATGAGTCTAACATTAGCTTCAAAAGCTTATATATATATACCTATATAAAGATTCTGGGATCCCACTTGCTCTCTAAATGAAGAGCATCAAATATACAACATGCAAGTGTGATCCAGCCTGCATGGAATGACTGGCATTAAACCTCTACTAACCCAAACCTGTCAGCCTACTTGATACAATAAAGCAGCCTGAAGACACATCAGCTTCAAACTAGAAAGTATCACAGTGTGGGCATGGCCATGCACTTTTGTGACTCATGCTGTCTTGCTCTTGTATTGCAGTAGGACAGTAGCTATAAACCAAACCAAATGTAAGCACTAACTGTTCTTTTTCTTTCCAGTATCTGCTCATTTTAATACCTTTTCTTGAATGTTGTCTGTGTCCATTTAATGGGTGTCATATCACACCCATTATAGCAATCATACTCCACTTCATTTTTATACTTCCATCAGTGTAATATATAGCGCAGTGACAATTATGTTTCACAGCACCCCTATAAACTAAGGAACCATCAAAACCATTTTATAGGTGTGGATCTGAGGCAGAGGAAGATCAAATGATTTGCTCACACTCACTCACAATGTCTGTGGCAAAACTAGAGCTTCAGCCCAGCTCTTCAGAAACGCCCTGTTTGTGCCTGAGGATGTCATACAGCAGATCTGCTCTTTGTAATCAACATCCAGCAGTTTGCAGAAAAGACATTTTATTAAAAGGTGAATACTAAGTCAGGGCAAGCAACAGATGTATTCCCCTTTTCTTCTACACACACACACAACCCCTTCCTCCTCATTCTCTTTTGCCCGACTTAGAGTCAGAAGAAACTCCAGGAATACTTACCCCTAAATCTGAATGTACTGAACTTTTCCTCTTTCACATTGAGGACTGAATAGAAAGGCAATGGGTTTTGTCCATGCTCCAATGCTTTGCGCTGGTCTGTGAGTTTGTACTGTCTTGGCTAATCAAAGAGGTAAAAAAACCACCGTAAACCTCTGGAAGAGCATAAGGCAAAAAACACCAATACAATCTCTCTGGGTACGGATAGACTGTGATTGTTTTACAACCCAGAGGAATCTGTGAGTCACATTTTTACGAGACTTCTTCCTTCATGTTCCTGCACCTTCCTTCCTGATTGCTTTTTGGATTCCTAGTAACTTTTTCATTAACATCAAAGTGCCTTGATTGCCTGCATCCCACAGATCTTTCCTAAGGCTGAGACTAATATTCACATAAGGACAGATTACTGTAGCTCTTAAATGTCCGACTAAAACAGACCTTAAAAGACCTGACTTTTCAGGGGGGGATTGCTCAGTTATTTCTGCAAGTTTTCCTACTAGTTGCTAGTTGTTGGGCACCCTTAGAACAGAGGCACCTTCAAACCATTACCTACCATGGAAAATCCTAGCTACAAGGTCCTTTGTCATAGTTTACAAATCACACTGGGATTCACTTTGGATTTGTTCCATACATTATGTCATGCCCTCAAAATGTAAAGCTCTAAAGAAAATTAGTGGATATTTCCCAAATGTGTGGCAGGACCATGCACATACCCGTTTGTGTAAGAACATTTCTTGAACAAGGGACCACAGAGTTGTAAAAGATGACACATGTCCTGCTTTTGCTCTTTCAGCAAGTTCCTTGTGATAATACTTCAGATGCTCTATAGACATAAGGTTGAGCTTGCATTTTGTCACTTGTTCTTTTACTGCCTTAAGTGGCCCCTCCAAAGACCTCTGTGACCAGTCAGCATGCTCATACAGGTCTGCTAGTGTCCTAAAGAACAGAAATATGGGAAAATAATCCATTTATCTGGATAGTTATGGAAAATAACTATATTGACCCAACCACTTTCATCAAAAGAGAGAATTGACAAGTGCAAACTGAAGTTACGATTGAGAGTCAACAGTAATAGCTTTACCAGGGAATTACGTTCACTTATTAACAATGTAAGACTTTGAAAGAGATGCATCTCTCTTGCTGTGTAGAAATGTAATCTAAGAGTCATTCCAAACACAAATCTCATTTGCTATACACACCATGTCGAGCCAGAAGCCCCAGTGACATAGGTAACGCAGTCCAACAGATTGAGCTTCTGGAGAGCTATGAGATGGCCAAACATAGCTGACATTGCTCTGAGGCCTCCACCTGTTGCCATAACAGCTATTACTGGGACCTGTTCAAAACACAAGTATTATCTTCAAAAAGTTACTCACTTGCCTATTTGGACAAGTCTAATTACGGCTCTTTTAATTTCCTCAGGAGACTTCTTAGGAAGACAATGAAATTAAAGCAACATTCTGCCAGCCTTTACCAATACCTTCTTTAACTTAACCTCCAGATACTCAGTGGGTTCCCTTAAGCCGAAAGCTCGGATGAGTTTGGATGATTTTGAATATGCAATGAATTTTAGCTTTCCTTCCTCACTTCTTCTTTGTAATTGGAATTGCAATGATTAATAAAAGATAATGATACCATTTTATTATAAATAACAAAAACTGCAATAAGTGTAATTAAGAATGTATTTAAATTGAGAAAAAATATATTAAGTAAACAAAACTATTCTTTGGAGATCATCTATTTAACAAATACTATTGCAGCAAGAAAATCATGTTCACTTTAAAATTCGCCCTGGATCTTGGCAACAAAACACTTCAGCTGGAGTTTGTTATAAAATGTTCTTTCTCCAGCCTAAAGAATTTTGACTTTTTGTGAAAGTAAATCTAAAGAAGGGACATTACAATGATTTCGTAAGTATCTACGCAAGGTGAATTTCGAATACTCCTGTTTTCCTGCTTGGTTTGGGTTGTCTGACTAAGCTGTATCTAACCCAATGTACCAACACCTCAAACCTTGCTGACCCACTGCTTCACACTGTTGGAAGCTCTGGCTTTGAAGAGTAGTACATTATGTCCTTCGGAATTTGACCTATGGAGAAGAATGGAGGCATGAACAGCTGAGCTGAAATTTTAGATGTATACGAGGTATGCCACAATGAGAACTTCTGCTGTCATTCACATCAATGGGGTTGTCATCAACATGCAAAAACTACTAGGAATTTTGTGGGGAGATGTGCCAATCCTAATTGAACAGACCCACATCCCAAGCTTGGATTCCAACTCACAGACCTCGTGTCCATGTAGATCTCTTTCCAGGTGAAGCACCCTTTTCAGGGCACTAGCAACCACTCTTTTCCTTTTCAGCAAGAATTCTTGTTCTTCTCGGCATAAATCATAGCCTAAGCGCACGTCTAGTTTTTCTGTGCTGAAACAGATGCATAGGAATGGTGTTTAAAATGTATATGGATCTATTTTCAACAACTGCAGTCAGCTAAATGTCATAAAAAAACCCCATGATTTGCTGTTCAGATTTAGAGACAGAAATTCACCTTCCAGTTTCAAAGAAACCAACTGCTTTGCTTCTACATGGTCTCTATTTTCTAATGTTTCAGTGTAAGTTTTACTGGCAGCTAAGGGCAGCAAAGATGAAAAAAGAAAGGCTTCTTTGTGTCTTTATAAGCTGAATCCTTTCTATTTCTGCTTCACATAATTTCAAAGCAAAGGGTGGCTTGAACCTAACAAGGTCTTTCCTGCGGATTTGCACCACAGATTTATACAGAAAAAGTACAATGAAAAATATATTAAAATAATTTTGGTTTATGTCTTGTCTATCTCATTACATTACAGTGCAACGTTTCATCTTCCCTAGCTTGTGCTTCTTTCTACTGATATCACCAGAGCCACAAATCTATTTGCTTAAGAACACCTGTGTGGTTTGGGTAATGTATGGGCTCTGAATGCTTTGCTTATTTCAAATTCCTTTTTCCTTTTGCCTTCCTGCTTCTGTGTCCCTTTTGAAGAAGCCTCCAAACTCAGCCTTTGGTTCTTTGATGCAAAGGACACTCAGTGACTAAGTTGCTCGCTGTTTGAAACTCTCATATGTTGGTGAGGGTTTTCTGCATCTTGGTGTGACTCTTTTGCCCCAAGGACATTTAACTTTGATCTGTTGTGGTGACTCTTTAATGGTGACTTAATTATCATAATAGTTTGCCCCTAGTCATGTGCATTCTTTGTATCTAACTAAAGGACACTGTTCTAGAAGTCATAGTTCAAAGAGCAATAAAACCTTTGGAGAAAAAAACCCCAGTCCTCTTACCAATCGTTTAGTTGGAGGTACAAATACAGTGGCACGTTCTATAAAGAAAAAATTGAAAGCAGGAATGTGAAACGCTGGGAAAAAGAGAAGTTTGAAATCCAGACTTTCAGTGCTAACTGTAATACCCCACACTACCACCCTGCATAGAGTTCTTCGGAAAACTATATTGGGAAAGAGAAAGAAAGCAACTAAACACCAGTTACAATTACAGCTGTACACACAAGAACATAACAGTAGAGGGTTGGATTAGGTGATCTTTAAGGTCCTATCCAACCTAAACCATTCTGTGATCTGAATTGCTCTCCGAGGGTAAAATTCAACTCACCTAGCTTTAGCTATCTTAAATGTAGGTATATGGGCTGAGCTAGCCATGCAGGCTTGATAAAGAGCATTGGGGCTTCCCAAGCCTTGCTAGGAGTACTGAGTATTCATCTTTAACTGCGTAAGGACAGCATCTCAAACTGACGAGGATGAATTCCCAGTTATGGATTTTATTGAAAGAAAATTGGTATTTCACTAGAAAACTAACCTTTTTTTTTTTTTTTCCAGAGAAGACTTGTATTTACACAAAATTCTCATTCAGGCTTAGGAATTTATTCTTTAAACATTTTGGTGTTAAATACTGAGGGCTACTCTACTCTTCCCTCAAAAAAATATAAATGGTGAAGCACTTACATTTCTTACAGGGAGGGTTATTCTCATTTTATATCCAACAGGGAGAAATTTCAGTGGAACTGTTAAGGTGTCACTTAAATTGCTATCCTCATCTTCCTGATCAGAAACTTTCTACAGAGAACAAAAAACATGGGGCTTATTCACAGAATAGAAACAATTCAGTTCTTTACTATTTTGGTGACAATGAAAAGAGCAAGCAGTATGAACACTGGTACTGTACAGCCACCATTACCTGCAGCCTGATTTTCAGAACTGGCTCCCAAGCTTTCACGCAATGGAAGTAGAAAGTATTTGCGTCCTCTGTAGTTTTCTGTATTCCCTCATGAGATTCAGGCACCGTAAGCACGAGATTTTTACCCTCTAGGGAAAAGAGGTTTTTTCAGAGAATAATACCACTGTTCAGGCAAAATAGCCAACATAGTCGGCAAACTATCCTGCAGTCATTCCCTGTGGTAACTGTGTAAGATGCCACACTGGCAAGTCTCCTATAGTGCAGAAACTGGTGCTCCTACCTTTACCTCAAAGCCTGGGGTGCCCCCAGAGGCAGCACTCTATCATACTTCCACCAGCAAAGTTTACTGTGTCCAGACTAGGAAAAGACACAGAGACCAATGTTACAAATGGAGGCAATTCAGGGACTCCATTACATTTTACTGTCTTTAGAACATCCTTAGTCATCTCTGTATCCTGAAGTGCATCCATCTGGGTCTGAATGACTATGATAGGGTTGATACAGTCATGGTCTCACTTGACAGAGAAATCAGCATACCTTTCAAATATTTCCTACTGTCATTAATGTCCACTTGCACTTCCAAGCAGCAGACATCACGGGACTGTAAAAAACAGGAGTGGAAAAGTGTGAAGATAGCAAATGCCACATCTGCTGCAAATAATGAAACATCTTGCAGACAAACACTACCTATAATATAGAGCCCATAAAAACTGGTCTCAATGCTGGAAGCAATCCAGCTGCACAAGAGTAAATTCGGAGCTTATTAAACCAGAACAGTAGCCCAGCTACAATATTGCAGAACTAGTTTGTCCATGCAGTGGTATATTGCCAGATGTTGTTACACCCATTCAAGTTATCCCAAAATCAGGATACTGTACAACACACTGTTGCCCAAACAGCTACACATGTATCTGATAATTATTTAGGAAGGGTGAAGGAAAACACCTGATGCTGTTTCTGTGTATTGTGGCAGTGATTAGTTTACAAGGCATCTTCTTGCTTGTCCTGATGCAGGAAAATCATGGTTGTATTCCACTCTACCCTCCACTTGAGTCATTCCAGTTCACCTTCAATAACTCATGCCAGGACAGTTTTCCAAGGCATTTCAGGAACAATTCATGCCAATCATTACATCCCTTATGCCTCACACAGAAAATGAGGGGGAAGGAAAAGAATATGTGTTACTTTGTCTCAGGGGTATTGAAGACTAGCATCTGGAAATCACGTGCAGTCTTGGAGTGGTTGGCACACAGTACTTTGTACTGCTTAGCTGCTGGGCCAGCCCAAGGACACAGGTAATATACCCCATGCTGACTAACACTAATGAAGGACTCTATGTTTCAATGACTAAAATAGCTCTTTATTAAAAAACTCATTTCCCAAAAAGCTGTTACATTAGATAACTTTCCAGCCATGAGTATACTGAACAATCTACAGACTCATCCCTTTTATAATCTGTTTTTCCTGCCAAAAACTATACTGTATTACACAAAACACAAGCAGTTTTCACTTTGAACATCAACAAATATGGGGTTCTGCAACATGAACAAACCAGAGATGGGCAAAATATTGACATCTGTAAAACCTGAGGACTTCAAGAAACACTGCTTCTATTCTTGCATCAAGAAGGCAACAGTTAAGCCATAATGAATGGGAATTGTTCCACATTTTTTGCTTTATAACGCACACCATCCTTTTATCTATTATTGTGGCTTCTGAAATGTCAGATGGACGGGGGGAAGAGGAGAGTCTCAAACCAAAGGAGAAGTCACTCCAAGTTAAATTCATATGTGAACCTTACCACTAGGACATCATTGGTAATTAGGTGCTCTTGAGGGCCAGGGCTGAAAAGACAGGATCAGAAAACAAACAGAAGCTGTGTGAGTATCTGATATTTATTTTTTTTTTTAATAGTAGTTTTATGATCTTTCCTGCTTAAAATGCAATACAGTTACATTAGTATCACTATTTGTTTTCTAAAAGGCATAATACATGATCACCTGCTAAGCACATGAACCAAAATATAGTAGCCTAACAAGAAGAAAGGCAGGAGAGCCTATAAAAATACCGATGCTCAAAGCTATTTGCTAAGATACAACAGAACAAAGACACACTGGTCTATGTGGAGCCATGTCCTCCTAATAACAAATGACAATATGACTTGGGGAAATGAAAGACTACTATTAATGCATTCTGTAAATACTTATTAGGAAAGACATTTCTGACTGTTCCAGATTATAACTTACAACTGATTATAAGCGAACAGCAAATAAGAATTAGCTCCCACTGAGCTATATGTATGACTGGAAAACACAGAGGTAAGTAATAGAAGGTCTTGTCCCAGACATTTTACCTAGGTCAGTCACTGAATGGATGCAGTTATTTAATACTATGAGAATCTATAGAGTCTACTAACAGCATCTCTCATTCAGGTCAATACTCCAACTGCTACACACATTTATAAGAGTTTTCATATATCTTAAAGGACCAATAAGGTTATGTAGTACGTAACCTTTGACTTTCTGCAAAGTCTGGGGTATTTTACCAAACATCACTTCCAGCCTTAAAACTTCAATTTCAGCCACAAAATATATTTACATGTAAATAACTAGGTTTGACTTCCAAGGGTGGAGAACCCCCCACGTGCCTTATAACTTGGCTGGTGAAGGATGTTCCTCTTATCTACTCTGAATCTGCTCAGTCCAGTTTCCAAGCACTGCATCTTATTCTGTCCTTTTTATGTATCTGCCTGTGACTGCATCGACATTTGCAGGAGATGCTTACACCATCTCTTAAAGTATCTCTCATAGACAAATTAAATAGATATCCCTGAGTTTGACTGTGGGAGAAATTAACCAAGAACACCAGTGATTTTCTTCTGCAGCTTTTCCATGTCTGAGAATAAGAAGCCATATTTACCATGCAATTAATCAGTTTTGACTGGACTATGCTACTTTTTCTGGTAATGTTAAGCTCAGATATGCCAGAACGTGTAGTTTAGGGTTGTTTTTTCAACCAGACTAGTAATGGCATTTAGAAGAGAGATAAAGTTAATTTTATGGGGTTTGTACTCCTCCAGAGAATGCTGATTACCACTTTAAGGGGGATGGTCTTAATTTCATTATTTGTTGTTTTTCAAGTTTAACTAAGTGTCCTGGGTTCAGTTTCACCACAGTGTTCTAGGCATTGTTCAATTAATATTAACAACCTGAAGAGCACCTCTGTTAAGTTTTACATGCACCTTGTGTCCAAGTTATCACATTGTGCCAATGTTACTACATTTCCACGATCAGGATATACACATCGAACAGAAGGTAAGATTTGTATGAAATACACTGAATGACAGAACTAGCTGGGGAACTTAAGGTAAAAAAGTTTGAAACTAACTTCAGCTTGCTGCTGGGAGGAAAAGCTGGAAGAAGTTCCTCTTTCTCTGAGATATCATTACTCCCTGGCAGATCTATACCTTTTCAGCCCTGAAATTTTACTCACATTCTTTCCATCCAGAATTCCACTTCTAAACTTTCCCATTTCTTAGTACACGTCTCTTTCTAAAAAGAAAAGGGTAAAATAAATACGGATTATTGGAGGCTACAAGAATTTGGCAGTATGGACACACAAAAAAAAGCACTTCCATGGCTGACATCTCTTCTGCTAATGTTACCAAAAAAAGCTGTGTGTTACCTCTTTCCAAAGCCGAGACTGCAATGGAAACCACATGCTTGCAAAAAGCACATAAGATCAATATTCTCCCATTGTGGGATGTGTAGAAGTATACATATTTCCAAAGATAAAATCACAAGGGAAAGCTTGGCTGAAGCAGAAATATAATGGCTTACTGTAAACATGATGTGCATGGGAGAAAGGCATTGAAGCCCAGCAACAAAAGTGACTAAGGCCAGTGTCATTTCCATGTACAGAGCATGGAATCCAGCAGAGATGAAGTTGGCAAGAGTAGCCTACTAGGGTGGTTACTGAATCATTATATTTCCCAGTGACTCACCCACTGGCTGAGAAGTGCATGGCTGCAGTCTGCAGGGTGCAAGGAATATCCATGTTAACAGCTATCAGCCTTTGAAGTAGCTGTTCTTTTGGATATGGACTGTTTCCTTTCTGCAATGAGCATGTAGCAATACCTCGGCCACAGCTCACACAAGCCCTGGAGTTGTCACAGACCTACCCCAGCTTTGTTCTTTGGGCAATTCTTTTTCATGGACTCTTTAATAGAATACCAAAGCTGTTAGCAGAACAGGTGTGCCTTCACTATGGGCTACAGCAATCTGAATCACCTAGAAGGAAACCCAGCATGATCACCAACAGGAGAAGCCGGAAAGAACCATTTAGTTCAAGCGCTGAGTGGATTATCTTCATGCATTAAAGTTGTCTTAGAGTTGCCATTAAAGAGGAAGTGGCCTCTAAGCGTGGCTAAAGTTGAATAAAGATGAAAGGTAAGGAAGTTATTTATTTGGACTATAAAATATAAAAATGACTATTTACAAATGCTCTCTGTTAATGTATTTTGACGTCACAGAGATGCTGGGAATGACAGAGAAGCTGCTTCATTTTATGAATCCATGAAAAGAGATTAATGAAGTCATAAAAATTCAGCACAATTATATCTGGTTTTGATGAAATATTGATAATGGCATATAAGGATATCTGTTTATGCAGACCCAAACACCACTTAACATAGAAGCCAATGTGGACAATGAGGTCTTGCCAATCTCTCCCTGTATTTTCATAGATTCATAGAATCATGGAATGGTTTGGGTTGGAAAGGACCTCAAAGCTCATCCAGTTCCAACCCCCTGCAATGTGCAGGGACACCTTCCACTAGAGCAGGTTGCTTCAAGCCCCATCCAACCTGGCCTTGAACAGTGTCAGGGATGGAGCAGCTTCTCTGGGCAACCTGTGTGAGCATCTCAGCACTCTCACAGGGAAGAACTTCTGCCAAATGTCTAATCTAAATCTCCCCTCTTTCAGTTTAAAGCTTTTCCCCCTTTTTCTATCACTACTTTCTGTTATAAAAAGTCTCTCCATTGTTTCTATAGGACTCCTTAAGGTACTGGAAGGCTGCCATAAAGTCTCCTGAATCCTTACCTCTGATTTCAAAGCAAATGTCTCACGGATTGTCTCCCCTGGTCTGATTCTAGCAACATTGAAAAGAACTGTGAATTGCGTATCATCTTTGGTGAGTGGATCTTCATCACACACTGCCAGTTCTAAGATGTTCTGGTAGTAGAAAAAAATAAATAAGAGCTCTTACTGAGCTGCTGTCACACAGAAATAAAAAGGGGTTATAGACATTTGTAGCTGCTTGACTAGCACAATAGTGAGAATAAAGAAACATGCATTCACTCAGGAGTTTGCTAATGGGAAACAGCCTCATGAAAGCCAATCTTAGGAAACATATGAAATAGAAAACAACTACCTGTAACAGAGAGCTCCCACTATTCTGAGACAGAAAAGATGTCAGTGCTCTGCACCATACTGATAACCTGCCCAAAGAACACACCCCCAGAGTTCTTTTAACTACACAGCTCAGAGTAGGGTTAAATTTGCTGTCTAATTCACAGCTACTCCTCTACCCTTTCCTTACGACCAGCGAAGGGAAAGCTCTTTCTAAATTAGCCCAAAATAGCCCAGATGAAGCATGCTACAGCAGTACTGCCTCTCAGGTGACAACGAAGTGAATCTGGACTAGCTCAAGATAGGCATTTATATCACTGATGTCTGTAATTGGCTGTGAGGAACACCATTGCATGTCTACTGTTTTGTCCTAACCAATCAGTTGCAAATTCTGTTACACAAGCGTTTTCCTAAGTTACTTAGCACAGTTGATTGACGGGGTGTCAACTAACAATTCTCAGCTATTCAAAATAGTGACATTTCTATTTATTTACTACCTCAACTTCTCTCTGGATCCTAAAGTAGAAAGTCTCGTTCCACATAGGGTTGTCAGAATTCTTGATGGTTTTGGTCTGAAGCTTTCGATTTGAAGCAGATGGCAGCCACAAGCGCACGTAGCAGTCTGATGCAGTCACTGCAGCAGAGAAACATTAAAAACCTGATGCCAATGCTATAGATGAAAAGCAGGGCAAGGCCATGATTCTGGAGGCTAACCAATATTATTACCTGTTTTTTTCATAAATAAAGAGACCATCAGCTGGAAGCTACCAAGGAAAACCATCTAATTCCTGGGTAAATAACTACAAGTTGCAAATGTACGCATGCACACACAAAGCACACTAAGAGCCACATTTCCCATGTGAAGAGAAAGAGGTAAAAAAGACCCCACTGACCATTCATCGGGCAACATTCCTTGTGATTCCAGTCAATGATGTTAAAAAAGTTTAACTAAAACTAAAGCTAGCACAAAAAAGGGCTGTTAGGATGATTACAGGAAAGGAGAATGCATATTACAGAGATCAGGAAGACTGTTGCTCAGCCTAGCAACACAAACATGCAAAAGAGACACGATGGCTGTCTAGAAGGGTTAGGTACTAGGGAAGATCTGTTGCAGCTGAAAGCTGGTTTGGACACAAGAACATGAGGTCATGAGCAACTTGGAAATCTTCATCTCACTTCCAGCCTATATCTACTCCTTATGGTTAGTGCAGTCAGTCCCTCGAGCAGCCATCCTTTGGGAAAAACCAGGTTGGGAAAGCACATTTACTTTGTGAAGCTTGACAACGGTGTGAAAGGAAATCTCCAAGGTGATGTCTTTCAGAGCTGGAGTCTGGACTTGACTGATGATGTGTACTGCATCCCGAGATGCCTAAATACTTCAGACTGGTATCAAGCAGTGAATAACATTGCCCCGCAAGGTTTTGGCAGGAAAATGGAACTGTCCCTTCAATAGAGTAGATAGAAGAGATCATTGAAACTCAGAAATACAGGCCTTGTCATGCTACCACCTTTCTAGTGTCCACCTCTGGACGTTGCTACATGGCATTTGCCACAGGAATACAGGCAGCACTTCATCAGGCAGTTACTCAACTCCTTGTGGTCTCCCTTGCATTCAGGCTTGGCCAAGGCTGTGCTTGGCCCTGCACAGTGAGATACAAAGAGTCTCAGCTGTAAAGTGACACGTTTTTGCTGAACATGTCATTTTTCACCGGAGGAATACACAGGCCAGAGGTTTTAAGAGTGCAAGAAAGAGCAATTCAAGGTCATTGTCCTGGCTGAGGAACCCATAGGAGACCTGAGCAAAACTGGCAGCTGAATGGCTGTTCTATAGTACACTTTGAGAAGGAGTCATAGGAGGCTGTGAGGGATAATGAGTTAAAGAAAGTTGAATACAAAGGTGCACAAAAAAGTCTGCTTCGTCTGCATGCTCAAGAATGTGCTTAGGGCTGGATCTGCAGATCCAGAAACTATCAATATAATTTCACATGACCGGTTATCTGAGAACAGCAAATACCCTGAATGACACTGTACTTTAGAAAGCTTGAAATTCTCTCATTTACTTATTGTGTGTAACTGATATATTGCAATAAAAGGTCCCTAAATACATGCCCTATGTGGCAGAATTCCAGTCCATTATATGATTTATATCAATCATGAACATCAAAATCAAACAACTTTAAGGAGATTTACAAACTGCAGTATCCTCATAAGGTCTACCTTTCCTTGTTGTCCCAGAAATTCATCTGGGAGGCTTCATTTTTACCAGCTCCCTGAGATGCCACTAGATATGCCCTCCATCTTAATGACACCTCAGGCATTTAATCTAATTATAACCCTGGCAGTAGTACTTCTGTTGTTGTGCTTTATGTATATTGCTTTTATACCTTCAAACTGGGGAACATTTCTCACTGCATAAACTCTGAAGGTGACTAAAAGTACAATCAAAGCACAACTCACACAGGTCTCTTGATTTGATGTTCTTAGCTTGTATGATTCTTACAGAAAGCATGTGGATGGGGCAGAACTTCATCTGCAGAGAAAACAAATGCAATTAGTTTCACCAGCTCAGAATACAAAAAAATATGTAATCACCTTATTCTCATACAACCTGAAGCATGGGTAGCCATAGTGATGGGTGTATTGCCATCCGTTGAAAGCCCTGTGCCATGGGAAGGTCAAAATTGAGCCTTTGGAAGACAATACTAGATACAGCACTGACACTAGATGAGGAAATAGTAGTTACCAAAATGCTCTAAAAACTTCTGACTTTATATCCCAACTAGGTTTTCATAACACTTGTAAGTAGGCCAAGCCCACCAAAAGGCATCTAGAGGAACGCACAATTGACTTTGAGTGAACGGACCATAGGCCCAGCAGAGACCCTTCAAATGATGAAAGAAGTGCCCTGCTTTGGAGGCTTGATATCACAGAATCCCACATCATTAGGTATCTTGTAAATAACAATGGGAATGGAGCTCCTTCCCTTCCAGATATGAGATTTATTTCTATCATATGCAAGCTATCATTGTAAAACTTATCTCAAGTTACATGTCCCTAACGCTAACAAAGAATTAAGCTTCCCAGCCTAAGCTGGTCAGAAATTATTTGCCATTTACAAAAGACATTCTGATGAGCCTGAATGAACACACATATACAGACGTGATAATCTTAATACTATAAGCAGAAAAATATTTTCTTCTTCTTTCTAATTAGAACTCTTAAATTTCTTTTTAATTTTCTGTTGGTTTACATGTTTTTTGCATACAAGCACAGCCTGTCAGCAAAAATAAGCAATAATAACATACAGTGCTGCCACTACTAATAAATAAAAACAAGGCCTCACCATGTTAGAAGTGTTTCATTAGTTTGAACAGCAGCTCAAACTACACACCAACTGAACCATCATATCTGCCTAAATGAGACTATCTCATTACACTGCAACAAAATAATTCAACAACTTCATTTTGAAAGTTAGCATCATGATTAATGTTCCTGACATAGAAATTATTAACATTGGAGATACAAAGAACTGGGGAAACTGGAACTTCTCTACAGCAGGAGTCACTCACTATGCTTAATATGATATTCTTTTAAAATGGGGTGGAGACGACTGGACAAGTTTATTAGAGATGAGAATAGCCTTAATTCAGTTTAATTCAGTGTTGTTTAGAGGTAAATTACATTACATCAAATGGAAGCCATTTCAACTGTGATTTGGCACGTTCAAATAAAGGCTTAATATTAAATTGTGTGATGTCATTTTTAAAGTTACATCCTTTTTAAATTCAGATTAATATTCAAGAGTCACCTTGAAGCAGAGTTCTTAAACCTACCAGATCACAAATTACTCTCTTTCTTGGCCTTTGAACGGTTGATTGAAACAATTCCTGTATAAAAATGTAAAACACGTTTCTTCTTGCATGACAAGAACCATTTCTGTTACATTTTCCCCCAATTTGAAACTGATATATTTAAAACGTTCTGCATTTAATGCATTACAGACATTACAGGTTCCAGTTGGGACACTTCCATATTATTCCATTGGCCACTGAAAGAATTTGACTTCAATTTTCCTGTGCAAATACTCCTAACCGGAACACTCAGTCAGCATTCCTAGTGGGTCTCATTAACATGAAGTATTGGATTATGCAGACAATTACAGAGCTGACTGTTTTTAATTAATATGTTAATTCTGTGTTATTTTGTAATCACATCCCCCTTGCTCAACAGAAGCCAAACCATTCTCAGAGTCTGCCTTTAAAGGAGAAATGGATGTTGTTGTACAAAGTTGCTTTGAACCTTTTGTGATGGAAATGTGATTGTTTATAAAAATGGTGCATCTGCAGTTCATCATCAGAGTACTCATAGTTATCATTGGCGTCATGTTTTCATCCTCTCCCACTAGAACCAGAGAACCTCACTCCTCCTCTTTTCCCCTTTCAAAAGCAGTCACTTCCCTTAAACATGTCAACATCTGCCTACATCAAAGAGGACTGTTCACTATTTCTGATTTGTTGCAGCTTAGTCCTTGTGTTGTTACAGGGTAAAAGAGTAAGAGGTTCAGATAGGCAAATGTGGCCATAATAAACCCTATGTGCAAATCCCTAAGGCAAACCAGAAGCCATCCCACTCCCAAGCCTGCAGTTTACTCCAGGCTGTGATAACCATTTAGAATTGGGCTTATTCTTTTTGTTTTCATCAGAAAAAGGCACAGCTAATTTTAGTTCTGCAGTGTTCCATAGCAGACTGTTTGGGTCTGATTTGAGTGATCTAAAACAACATCCTTGCCCCAAATTGCTGGCATTTCAGAATACCCTTTATTAAAAATAATTAGAGAAATAATTTGCTATTTTCATTACATGACAAGCAACGTGCAATTTCATTATTAATGCAAATTGATAAGCACAGACCATATCCAGACAGCTCTTGACAGTCTTGCAGCTGTACTGGTCTTGCTCTCTTTAGTTCACTTCCCTGGAGGAAACATAGTTTCCTGTGTAGGCACACAGAGGAACAAACTCCCTCTGCAAATATTAAGTCAAAGGTAGCTTTTCCAGAAGTGCATCATTCTGGTTTTGCTGGAAAATTAGTAGTGCCACATTGACGTCAATGATGGCTGCCTGTGTATGTTTGCATAACACTCCCGACCAATAAATAGCAGCATGTCCAGCATCCCAAAGATTAGGCTAAAAAATGACACCACCACCCCCAAAAACCCCAAACAACAAAATAGAAACAAACAAACCCACACAGAAACAGAAAAACCAAACTTGATACCATTTAGCACTAAACTACATTTCTGCACTCTCAAAGCCGGTTTTGGGGGAGCCATTTCAGGTTTAAAGTACAGAAAAGTCAATAAACAGGAGATAAAACTAACATATAGAATTGCCATAGCTGTGTCAAACCTTAACAAAATGAAAATTCACATCTGTTGCTAACATCTCTTTGATTGTAATGGTGCACCTTGGCTGACCTACTGACTGGCTTCCAGAGAACAGTAACATGCCAGTCAGGAGGATACACAATTCTCCTGTCTGCAGGCAGTTGGTCACTTCAAGGTTCCATCCCTAAAAGACAACTTTGGAAGTATGAAATCTTCTCAAAGCTCATTAATAATGAGGAGCTTACTGAGATGGTCTTTCTATGGCAGTCAAAAAAGAAAAATCTCCCAACAGCTTATATGTTTGATTTCTCTCCTTTTTGCCCCCCCATGCTGCTCCTAGAACAAGATCTCATGGCTACCTTCACTAGAAAGTTTGTCTTCTAGCAGGTAGCTTCTGCAGAGATGGGCTATCTGGGAATGTCATCCTATCACCACATCTCCTTTCTTTTTAATTTGTTTTCTCTCCTTTGCTTGGCTTTGGTTTACTTTTATTCTTTTCTTTCTCTTCTCTTTTCTTCTTTAATTTTCTTCATTTTCTTAAAAAAAGAAAGTTCTTGGTTTGTGCTTGGAAAGTTGATTTTGCTGGCCTTGTACCAGATGTAACCAGTTTTCTGAGTGGAGACAACACCAAGTTATATGAAGCTTTATGTGAGGAGTTTGCTCTCGCCATTTTGACATGCTGTAAATAGCTATAGGATTTATCACTCAGGGTTGTAGATATCTTTCAGATACGAATAGTTACTTCCTTTCATGGATTACTTTTTCTTCCTCCAGTGGTGTACCAGAAGTTGTATATCTTATGTACAAGATCTCACACAATCATTTGGCATATTCCTACCATTTATTTTATCTTAGATACTAAGGATTTGATTCAACTACAACTTGGCAATTTATCAAAATAAGGTTAAAAATACAAATCGATAAACTATAAAAAAAGCTTCGTGATCAGCTTGGTTCCAAAGCACTCTTCCACATAGATTCTTCTAATATGGGCTGATATTCTTACCCCTCCATCAGTGAGAATACTGCTAGCAATTTCTCCTTCCCATCAGCTGCCTATTTTCTTCAAAATCAGAGGAATGCAAAGTTCTGGTGGGAAAAGCGAATGCAAAACCAGGAGAGAGGATAGAAGGAGAGAGCATGACCACAAAAGCTGTATTTTCCTTGGGAATCACAGTTATCTAAAACCTTATTGGAGGTTGAACAGTTAATGAGTAAATCCGAGTATTTTATCACACAAAAATGATTCCATAGGTCACAAAATAAAACTACTAAAGAGTGATTAATCTTGTCTGAGCAGAAGAAAAGACCCTGCTATGAATATCAAAAGCACTCCCAGCCAGTTGTAAAATAACACTGTCCATCACTTCTGTGCCTATTTGGTGGCTTTCTTTAAACAGCAAAAAATTAATTGGAATACTAGATAGTATTAGTAGAATACTAGAGAGTCTTCTCAGTAGGTCTTCCTAAATAACTCAAAGACTCCACACTTTTCTAAACACCTTGCTTTTTAATATAAAAAGAAATAAAACCCGCTCTGTTCTGATTTCCATATCTATTTACTAATTTACATTCATGAAAAATTAATTTGCCCAACAGTATGGCAGAGCTACAGGCTGTATTGAATGAATTTCCTTCCTTGGGAATAGAAGCTTTCTGACCTGAAGCTAAGGTCGCACTCTAACCTTTTGGCAGTGTTGCCTACTAATCAGGACTATGTCTATACTCGTGGAATGGCACTCGCAGCATTAGGATCAAATGCAAGAACTTTTGCTGCAACTGAGACTTTCTAGATAAAATGATATCTGAGCTATCCACTCATCTATCAGATCCAGAATTACATTATCAGATACAACATTTATATTTAAAATTGATAGCTTTTATATCTAAGACAGATAGCTCTGGATCTAAGAGGTAGATAGATAGATTAGATACACATTTTATCCAAAGTCCATTATGCTTATGTCATTTGCCCTGAGCACCCAACATCTGAATATTTTCAATCCATCATTTGACCTGTCTCTTCAAGCTATTGATATTTTCCTGGATCTTTAGTTTCACTTGCAAACATTACCATGACACACGTGTAAGTAGTATTCTTTATTCTTAACGATTCATGATTCTCCAGAAGCCGTAGCATATAACATTGTTTCTTACTGTATTTAAAACCCATGAATGCCCATATTACTTTTATTTGCTGCAAAATTTGACATGGGGTTTGATATATAAAGAATGGTTAGTTGTAAATAACTCGTACCTTGGATTTCAGACACCACATCCATTCCTTTTTAAAGATATACATAAGGAAGTAACTCTCAGCTCATAATTCTGTCGATTTATGCTAAAAAGTATCAGTTAAGATCTCTGAATGGAATTTCCTATTACAAAACTCAAGTCCAGACATGAAATACTTCCACTAGAATTGCAGGCACTGCAAACATTACGTCAAAGATAGCTAAATCAACCAAAGGGCTCAGCAGAACTCTCCCCTGCAGCTAAAGTAAGATAAATTATGTTTCGTTACTAGAAAAAGATGTTGGGTTTTCAGCTGGGGCAAGTGACAAACATGTGCTGTTCTGAGGAGAGCACGTAGTAGGGGTAAAGCACTTTCATTTTACAGTGAGATAAACTCATCAAGGCTAGCCCTCCCTTCCTTCCTGGCGCTCACGCCAGCATGCATAACTCACGATAAAAGCAAAGGGCCACCTACTCTCTCTTTTCACTGAAGCTCACTTACATAGTTGTTACTACATGGTAAAAGAGGAAAGCGGTGAGTTCACAAAGTCCAACACGACCCTCCTGCATCGCACCAGTTTGTCTCTGTGTGTCAGCAGATGCAAAGAAGAAGGAGTTTGCTCTGAAGACCTGGAGGAGGGAGGTCCCAATGGCAAGGTGCCTGGTCACAGCAAGGCACAGAGCTGCAGTTCGCCTACCTTGGCTGGTGGGCTCTCCATGGCGTGCAAGATGGCGACAGCAACAGGCACCCCAATTTGAGTAACAGATCCGTCAGCTGCCAAACAGGCTCACAGCTTGTTGTTGCGGATGAAATAACCTGAAGGACACATATAATTTATACAGGCGCTGAGCTCCACCCTCTGCCTCCTCTGTGAGGAGAAGAGTCTGCCTATGTCTGAGAGGGACAGATCTGCAGTGTCAGAGGGGAGAGGAAAGCTGCAGTTACTACACCTTTGCCTATCACTTTATTACCTATCACAACTTGTCATTACCCCAGGTTTTTGGGTAGATTCTGCCACATTTAGAAAGCCTTCTGCACTCCCCGTCTCTTCCATTTATCTAGTCAGCATATGAATTTTCAATAGTTTTTAAGCTTTTCCACAAAATACTCCAGAAAATAAAAAACAATCAAAGGAAAGGAATAGCCAAATCTTAATACTAAACATTCCGGTGGGAGATCAACCCACTTTTGATTGCTCTTTGCAACTCTTCCTACAGCAGGGACTTTTTCCAATATATTACTGGAAATCTTTCTGCCAACCAGTAAATCAAGTCTCCTTACTGAAGTACCTACTGCATGATTGCCTGGCCAATGTTGGTGAAATTGAGGTAGATTTTGGCAGGGAAAGGGAAAGCTGCATACCTTCTGGGCTTTTCCCTTCTACACATTTCTTATAAGAAGAACATGACAAGTCGACATCTCGCAGCTTCCCATCCTATTCCCCCATCAGCTTGGTGGTGACAGTAGTGGGTTCTAAGGCAGCCTCTGGACATGGTGCAGGCTTCCTTCACTTTTCCCATGCCTCCTGTGGACTACTGATGGACAATCCATGGGGTGCCTATCAGGACATTGCTGCAGGCAATCTGTTCTGGCTTTACCTTATTCCACACTTCCAACTTCATGTTGGATGTCCTGCAGACCCAGGTTTGGAAAAGGGCTGAAGGCCACCATAAGTCTGCAGTAAGATATGTCCTCACAGGCAGACCGTAATATGAGATAGGACCAAACCTCACCAAACAACCAGTGGACACTGTATATTTATGGAAAGGGAGAGTGTCAAGAGTTAATTTTCATTGAATAGCAGTTACGAGTTTGGCTTTTGGCAAGAGAAGAAAACAAAAATTACATGTAACCACAACAGTTATTTAGGAAAATAGGTTTCCTGGAATCTTAGGCTTTAGATCTCTCCTGCAACTCAGCTGGATCACCTTTAAACACTTTTTACAGCATTTTCCACAAAAATCTGCTCCCAATTGAAAATTAGCTCTAGTCAAATGCCCCTGGGCTTATGGAAGCAACAAGCAACACCTCAAATTGGTATTTCCAAAGGCTCTGCTCTGCCGGCAATGCAGCCACCATCCTGGAGGTGAGGACTGGATGCACACTTACCCAAGTGGCAGGGTTAGAACTTGAGGGCTTAGTTAGGTTGCCATCTTTGAAATGATAACAAGAAAGGTATCTCAAATAAAGGTCTGCTGTGTAGGTGCAGCAAATCAAAGGGCAGCTACAAAACCCACAGAAAAATAGCAGAAAGCAATCTGGGGTTCAGAGCCATTAACCACGCGAGTGATGTGCTCCTGCAGTAACACTGTTTTGACAGCCTCACTTGGACATTTTTCCCAGCAGTCAAGAATGCAGCGCTAACGTTCTCCATGCTTCCTTGGACACCGGAGTGTGCAGCATCCCATTTCCAGAGAGAAGAAAAAAGCAGAGAAAAAGGGAGAAAATCACTCATTCATGTGAAGTTTTCATTTTCTGCCTCCATATTGCTGCTGTTACTGTAGCGAACTGAGAGACCAAAATAGTAGGCTGACAAATTTGCCTCCTAAAGGGAAGGCAAATGGAAAAAACAGCCAGAGAAAAATGAACTCCCCTCAAAGAGGGGTATGGCTGCCTGGAAACAGAGCAACACATTAAATACAGAACAGCTGCAGCAGAGAGACCAGGTTCTTAATGGAACAGGAAAGAAGAAAAAAAGCTCGCAGAATGTCTTCAAATCAAGGTGCAAAAGTTACTTTGGAGAGCTCTGGAACTGATTTTTCCAGAAGCCGCTCCAAGGTGTCAATGTTTCCAGTAAATCAGCGTGGCCAAAATACATAAAACATCTTGCGTTGCTTGTCAACAAGCGCGCTGACAAGTACCATGTCCATTTCCTCCTGGACATAAGGAGAGTGGGCTATGTGAAGTCAGGCCTTACTACGGACACTAAAAACATACAGCATGGGGAAAGTAAGAAAGAAAGTCAACTGCAAAACCAAGGAAGGAACAGAACTAAAGCAAAGACAGCACAGCACCTTAGTGAACAAGTTAAATAGTAGGCAGTATCTAGTAAGGGGTACAGAAAGTCCTCCATCTCCCCTTTTTAGAAGGAGGAAATAGTCATGCTGGGCTTATACTAGTGGAGTTAGATTTGGAATATTTAATACTGTATATTCAGTTTCGGTCTGCAAAAGGCTGTTCAGGAGACAGAGGGGAAAGGGATTTCAGATTGTACAGGTGAATTAAGCTGGTCTCATTCCACCTTTTTGACTTAATCTTGTTTCCTTTCTGAATTAATATTGAGAAAGTACTTGAAAATAAGATGGGGGGGAGGGAAGAGATAAGAAAACATATCAAATTACTCTGAGGTTAAATTGCTTCATACACCACCTGTGTATGTGAAACAGAATCACAATGGAAGGAATGCAAGCCCATGCTGCTCCCAGCATGCAAGTTAGTTGATACAGTGTTCACCTGCATGCAGCAGCCCCATGCAAGAAGCTACTCAGAGTCAGAGCCAAGCTGTCAGATAAAAGCAGTACAGTGATAGCAACTCTAAATGGCTGTGATCTGTGTCATCCTACTGCTGGCATAACATTAAAAGCTAAGTGAGACAGAACTTCTAAAAGGTACTAAGGGCTCATTTAATGGAGTTCATTACTTGCCCCAGCAATGGGAACAGCACCACAAAATTATATACAAACATGTCTCAGCTCTGGTGTACAAAAAACTGCCCTTAGTGAAGCACTGTCTTCATAGTCCTTTCATGCTTGATCCTAACAGCTTCAAAAGCAAGGATGGCAAATACTATATAAACGTAACTCTGCTATGATTTTGTATGAGAACATTTGTTTATTCATTCCATGAAAGTCGTTATGTAGAATTAAGTGATGGACCTTCCTAGGGCTAGATGCAGCCACACCACTGAGAGATGGAGGTGGAAGACTGTGCTGCTTTGTGGAGACTTCTTTTTCTGTCAGACAGTGATAATGAGAGATCACAGTTGCTTTCTCTTTGCCTCATAAATCAGTTTGTACCTTATTCAGCTCAGTAGCTAGGTTAGAAAAATTACAGTAATCTGAGAAAATAATTGTCTTTTGTCAAATTGCAACCCAAAATTTTCAAAATGTTCTCAGAAATCGGGGGAAAAAAAAGAGTAAATTTTCCCTAGCTCATCCCCAAACTGATTTTTATTCAGGTTATTTAACCACTGTAAGAAATAACCCAAAGAAAAACTTCATTCAAACATATCTCCATTTTTTAATTCAACATTGCCATATGAAACTAGAAGCTCTAAAGCAAAGCTTCAGAAATGCCAGGTTTGGAGACCTTTCAAAACTGAAATATTCAATTTTGAAACAAAAAATCTCTATTTTTTCACTGTTTCCCCCACTCCATTCCTTTTGAGCAAAACAACACAGTTAATTTGAAACTATTTTAGATTTTTGAATGCTTTCCAACCAACCATTTTCAGCAAACCTGGTGTTATTAGGAATCTAACTAGTTGTGGCAGTCAGATGGTAACAGAACTTATACATGAACCATCCTGGCTATCAAGATCTAAACCTGTTTCAGAAAAGTAAAAGGTTCTGTATCCTCTTACCTATCTCCTGAGCCATTGCAAGTTTGAATAAAGATATCATACGGTAAAGCCAGTATCACTGGCTCTTTTTCCTGGCCAGAGTAAGAGAGCTACTAATTTCCTTAGATACTTTGCAGGTGTGGTTTGATACGGCAAGATAGTGATCTCGCAGCTTCAAGATGGGAGGAAGCTGCTTATTACTTACCTGGGATATCTGAGGACGAGAGTGTTACCTTTCCAAGACACGTCAATGTAAAGCCACACATTGAAACCCACTGTGTTTATGTTCAGATATTTTTTCTTTTATTTTAAACCAAGTGATTGCAGAGCATCTAATTGAAATAAATGAGTAAGATATTTCAATGTCATTCCACACAACCAGTTTCGGAGACCTTTATCTTCAGATCTTATACAAACAGTCTGACACTGATGTCAGTATGAAATTGCTTGAGTAAAGACCTCAGAAGACTTAGGTAAGTATTACACTTCACCACTTGGCTGACAGGAAGACCTGACTTATGGTTATGGTATTTACCTTCAAATTATCAAGAGAAGGGTTTTCTTCTTAGTTGCCACCAACCTCTTGTGTTTCTTCAATAGTCACTTTTTTAGAATCAAGACAGTAACCTTTGTTTTCTTCTATTGTGTTTCACTCCATCAGTTCTCTGGGACAAGACTTACTAAGGAAATGTTTGCTACTGAATGTTATTATGTTGGGCAAGAATAATTAAAAACCAAAGGTTACTGTAATTGTATGACACAGCTGGGTTTCCCTTCTAGCTCTAGCTGTGTCAAATCCTCTTTCAGCCCTGTATTTGATTTTATCCAAGGTTCTGAGCACAGCCCGTAGACATTAGGTCATAAAGGGATAAAAGATATACAAGGACTTATTTCAAATAATACGAAAGTCATTAAGGGTTCAAATCATTCATTCCTGGCAGTAACTTATCCTCTAAGTAGCTCTCCAAAATTAACAAGACTAAAAAAGTAGCAAGTATCCTCACTATGTTATTCTGTATGTTAGTACAGTTAACGGGTAGGCTTTTTGAATAAAGCCAACCTATGTCCTAGCTTAAGTAATCTGGAAGACTGTAGTGAAGTGTAAATGTAAGAAAAGCACTCATCTGAGCATAGAGACAGGGCAAAGAAAGAAACAGCCAATTCAGGGGGAACCGGATACATCCATCTACACTACCAGTAGCTTTGGAAATACCTGCAAAGCATGCCTTTCTAGCAGGCGTACTGATCACAAACAAGAAGTGAATACTGGCACACAACTGCTGGTAAATACCTGAAAATGCTCAAGTCTTAAAAATACCGGGGGGAAGTTTCATGTCGCAGCAAAACTCACCTAAGAGCTAGTTGTCACTAAAAAAGGAGGTCTGGCTCCCATCTCAGTCCCAAGCTTACAGAGTCCTGCCCCTACCCCACAGTATTGCATCTGGCACTCTTCTGGCCAAACGCTAAGGTCATTTGAGGAGCTGAAGCAACAAAAAATTACTTTTTTCTCAGGAATTTCCAGGATTGCCCTTCTCTGAAGCCTCAGCTTACTAGAACATACAAACAATTCAGTAGTGGCAATCTGACCATAGGCAAGTAGCATTGTCCATAAGTGCTGCCTAAAGCATCAAGATTTTTAGGGAAATGAGCATCAGAGGCGGAAAATATATTAGACAATTCAGCGCACATCCCTGCAAGTGGATCTTTACAATTCATTGACCCCAGTAGCAGAAAGCTTCACTACCTCTTTGTATGGTTCTTCTAAGGTTACTGCAAGGTTGTCAAAATTGCAAACTGACTTTCTCCCTGTCTTTACTTCTATTCATCATTATAACTTTTTATCTTTTTTTAATACAAAATCTCTAGACACCAACCAGCCCATGGGAACAGTTTAAAACAGAATAATCAGAGCTATTATGAGTTACGAGCCTTGCAAGCTTATTTAGAGCAATTAAAAACCTTGTGACTCACTCCTGGTATATTACAACTTCCAACAGCAGAAGACTACTTCATGAGAACTTCATGGGCTCGACAGAGTCATGGGGATATTAATACAAAAGCTTCTTCTGAACTGATACTTATCCCTATAAAAATTATTTCTGATGAGAAAAAAATCTTGTTTATTTTATAAGTCTGTCCTCATTTCCTTTATTTTATAAGTCTGTTCTTCTAGTCTGCTTGTACCATTCCTGTAATAAAAAGAAGTCAGAAGCTTTTCCTAATACTGTGACTTAGAATTCAATTTGCTGAGAGCACTCTCAGCTTTACTCCAGCAGCATGAAAGCAGCTTTCTGTCACCTGCTCCCCTTGACCCAGTGCAGGAAACAGACAAGCATAAGCAGAGCATCTGGCACTTGAAATACACTGAGTGTCTCAGCTGGTCTCAAGAAAACTACTCCAACCTGTGCCAAGGCAGAGTCATCCTTGGAGCTTGATACCATCTCTGACTATCTCTATGTCGGCACATTAGGTCTGCTTTAATTCTTCTGGTTCAGCAGCACATAAAACATAACACCTGACTGCAATTGTAAATGCTTTCACTCTGGTAGAAAACTGATTTTTCACAGGCACAGATCTCTTTTAACCTTCTAATTTACACAATATCTTGGGAGTTCTGAAGCTCCTAAGATGTACAATGCTTAAAACCTGAGAACTCAGAATAGAAACTCATACCAAAGCCAAGAGAAATGTACAGCTTTTAGCATCTCAATGAACTAAGGTGTTCTTAACCTGAGACCTCCAACATTCATGGTTTATGTGTCAGACAAGATACAATATGGCCAATAAGCCAGAAAATTTTTGTGTAGGTCATGAGAGGCACTGAGTCTGTTCAGAGCAGAACATTAAAATAAGCTACATACACCACCTCCTTTGCCAGAGGATCTAGATCTACGTGCCAAAGGTCCAAAATTAGGTCTTCTAGCCAGGGAGAGCCTGTGCTGGAGGAGACGCACTCACTCAGAGACTCTAGCTTCCAGGGGTAGAGATCTGATGGAAGACTAGATTTCAGATGGTGACCCCTCCCACAAATCCCTCCAGGAATCAAGCCTCACCCACAGACTGTCAAAGCAGCGGAGCACAAACTTGTAATGGTGCCTTCTCTGCAACACACGCAATCTGTACCCTGCAATCTCTTCCCATGCAATAGACGAGTTGCAAAGTGGCAGAGACCCTTGCCTTCTATGATTCAAATCCACTAATTGTTGGTCTTCTCTACTGTGTACTCACACACATACTGAATGCATTTGTCAGCCAAGTACAGCAAGCAAGCTGTGAACCGCAAGGAGGTAAAATGTCCCGTGACTTGCCTGCACCAGTGCTGGGAACTGGAATGTTCATCCCACAGAGGAAATCACACCTTCCCTCACCCTTCCCAGAAAGGTTTCATTCATGTATATACGAAAGATTTTGAAACATTTCCGGGCTGATGCCTATGTTCACATGCCAGGACCCTGCCTACATAGCTGTTTTGCTGCCACATGTGTAGCTAAGAGTACTAGCAAGCGGGAGGCAAAGGAATTGGCCAACAGTGGAAGGACTTCTAATGGGCAGCTCTTTCAACTGTTGGTAGTCTATGGGGTAGCATTTGGTAGCTGGGCAAAGACAGCAGTGTCATGGCATCACAGAATGGTGGGTAGCCAGTGGAACAGGCCAGGTGGGTCTACAAGTTTGACGACAGCATGACAACTTTCCAAGCAGGTTTCCGTGAAGCTGGAGAACCAGCCAACCCAGCAATGCAGAACCCAATCAACATTTTGAAAAGAAGAAGTGTTGCATCATACAACTTACGATCAGCTCTATTCATCAGACATCATTTCCTCGTGCATGTTAAAACTCCAAATGGGAAGAACCTGGCTGTTGTTAACACACCTCATATTTCTTCCTCCTCCTCAAACTTAATGTACAAACAGCTGACAACATGGACAGATATGTGGAGCACAGAATGCCTTGTGCAACAACTGCATGCTGTTGCTTACAAGAAATAGAGGAGAGAGGAAATGATAATAAAAATGGCAATGTGCCCCCTGCTCCATTTGAATACTCCTTGGCTCTGTCATCAATTCTCTGCACATACTAGGCAATTCAGTGAACAATTTGTAGCGTGAAATGAAAGTAGCAGCAATCAGTTCACCTGAGATCAGGGAAACTGGAGCAACTCAGAGGAAAGAGAAACTAGAAATGCAAAGAAAAAATCATCATTATTCTGTTGTTATGGAATATTACTTCCTCCAAATGGTTATCATTTGTAAACAACCCTTTAGACACTTTCCATTTATGAACCCAAATACTGTATCCTGACACTGCCAATGTTCAGAGAAATTTAATGTATTCTTCACTAAGTGTCTCTATCATGAGAGACATCATTTCACACATGATCCAGAGAGCACCAAAACATCCCACAGCCCAACATAGCATGGGTCAGAAATGCGTCTCACCCTGTGAATTCATACTTGAAGAAGCTTCTTGTTCCATATAGGACATTGTCTAGCCTTCTGCGGCTCTGAATCAAATTAAATGAATGGTTGCATTACATTATTGCAGATGCAGCTAAATGCTGTTCACTTGCCCCTAGAAAAACATCTTCAACTCTGTGGGGAATAACCCGGGAGTCAGAAAGTTAATTAATAGTTACACTCCGCATCAGAGACAGTCTGCAAGAAGCAGTGAGCAGGGCAGCTTAATTGTCATTCAATACACTCGTGTACAAAGAAGCCTATATTAATAACTTCTACAGAATATATTACAAGATCCGTTGCAAAACAATGAAACAAAGATACTGTAAAGCTATTTGATGCTTTCCCAAAGGGGAACAGATCTTACTAGCAGTCAATTAACTCCTTTTATACCTAATATTTTGAAAGAAGAACTGCACAGATGAACCTATGAATCCATGCCAATGCATTTCAGCCTCTAGAGACAGCAAAACCTATTTGATTTCTTAATTCTAGTTCTGGTTGTGATCATTTGAGCTTCACTTCCTTCTGACATATTTAGTCATCACCATTATGCAGTCCCTCTGTGTCACAGCAGTGTCGAACGCAAAACATACTGACAACAAAGCATCTCATGGTTGTTACTGCTACCTGTGAGGTGTCAAGCACAAGTGAAATCCTCAGCTTTTACACTATGCTTTCCTGTCCCTGCCTCTCCAGATAAGGGGAGCAAGTCAAAATTCAGCCAGCCAAAAACCAACCTACAATAAAAGTTCAAAGCGTCTGTTTGCTATTGGAAAAAGATATGCTGAAAAGACTCAGAGACATCTTCCTGATCTGCAGTTACTGGCAATTCAATCAGTAGGATTTGCGGTTAAATACCAGCTTTTCTGCTATTTAGTAGTTATCTCATACACTTCAAAAGTCAAAAGCTTTGATCTTCTCAGACACTTCCTCCTGCTCCTCTCAGGACTAGTCTAACTGACATTAATAGGATTCAGTGTTAGAGTGCCAACTCAGATGCAAAAGCGTTTGATGCATTGGAGCACAACCAAACAACACACAAAGGAATATGCACAAAACATTAGCCCAGCCTCCCCTTTCTGCTCCCCACAAAACCCAAACATACCACATTTTATTCACTGGCTTAATCATTGTTCAGCCTCTGCCCTTTTACTTCTATTTTCTCGTTTGCGTTGGTGTTCATGTAATCTCTTTAGATTGCAGGGTTTCTTCCGAGCAAGCTCTACAGCTTATCTGGGAACTTTCATCACTTTTACCATGATAGGGCTCACTTCCCTGTTGACTTTTTGTAGTGCCACAGTACCATAAATGACAATAAATTCTACTGCTGATCCTTGAAACCTGTAGTATAGCTAAACTATGTGCTCTCCCTCCTACACCTTCCTTTCACATAGCGACCCCTGACTTTTCTCAGCCTCCACACCACATTTCCCTCCCATGTGACAGCTAAATTTAAACCAAGACTGGATGACGTATTTTATGTGTAGGTCAATCAGACATCAGGAACATGATTCAGGAATTACTGAGAAAAATGCATGCATTCTGTAGGTCAGACTAAATAACCACAGCTGGCCTTAGCTTTAAAAATCATTTTCCTTCTATGCATCAAGCTTTTCTTTACATCTCAAGCATATATTAGGAGCCTGTAGTTGACTAATGACCGTAGGCAGTGATGGTCTATGTGCTTTATAAAAAGGTTCACATGAAGAGACAAGCTGCTCCCATTATTTCAAGGAGACTCACTCTGTAGTCAAATAGTGTTAAAAACCACACGCCCTTGGCACCGATATATAATGTACCTCTTCTCACAAACATGGAGTAACAGAGCCTCCCAGAAAATACACTAATGGGGCAACATGTAAAATCTGTCTCAAAAGAAGCCTTGGTTCCAGGTCCTAAGGTTTATAAAATCATAAGGGGAGGAAACACACATCCTTCCCCTTCTTCACACCTTTCTTCCCTGAGCAGACACTTTGAAGGCAGTTCCCAGGGACAAATCTTGAGGGATTTCCTCAGCCAGTTCCCATATCTTGTTCATATTCCTATAGTAGAGGCACCAACCCTTCATTTGTAACTCATCTGTGTCAGTGGGTTTCAGCCTTTCCTGTTTATACACCACCATGGCAGCAGTGCTATTAGGATAATTACAGTTATGAGACAAATCCCTTGCACACTACCAAGAGACATTTTGTGTCTACATAACGAGGTCAGCAATTGCCAAGATTTGCGAAGCAAGGACAAATTGCTTTGGCAACCTTCCCAATTTACTCCCAAGTTTACCTGTACCGCCTTCTCTTACAGTAGACCCCATCTGTTTATCTGCATTACTGTTCAACACTTCTTTCTGCTTCAGACCCTTCTTCCCCCAGGATGAACTATGTCAACGTTTCACCTTCTGCAAAAGGTCCCAGACTAAGGGCCACCACCAGCATAGAAGCCAATGGAGAATTCCGTTGAATTCTCCATTGAGAAGATTAAATATCTTCTCAGTGGAGAAGATTGAGATATTTAAGATATTTCAGATAAATATCTTTAATATTTAAGATATTTTCAGACACAATGGTGAGAGGGAAATAGGCCAAAATCATATTCAAGTGTTCCTAAATTAGCATCATTGAGCATACTTCTAAGATGCTGTTATATTGCAAGTAACAAAAGGAAACACAATCTACTACTCACAAGTGTGTTCTGGTCTTCTGAACCCACCCTGTATGCTGTTCATAGAATACAGTCATAGAACGATTTGGGTTAGAAAGGACTTTCAAAGGTCACCTAGTCCAACCCCCTGCAATGACCAGGAACACTTTGAACTAGATCAGGTTGCCCTGTCTATTGAAGGGATTTACATACTCTGGGGGATCTCTGCTCTACTGTAGCCTGTGAGATCTGACAGTTCAGGTTTTATTTAGCACTTAGTCTCATGTCATTCAAGGCCAGATTAACACAACCATTTCCTCGATTCATAGCCTAGCACCAAAATTCATACCAAGGCACCAAAATTTTCACAGAGCCAAGATGTCTAGACCTAATAACTCTAAATATGATTTGACTGTGCACTTAAATTGAAGATATGGCCATGAAAATGGGTATATTACAAATGTTATCCTGTCCCAAACAAAACCAGTAGTGAAACTATCACTAAGAAATATGCATCTTAAAACAGCACTCTCATTCTCAGCAGCTATACAGGGAGTTACGTGTCATACAGTGCAGAGCAACTGACTTAGGAAAAGCATTGCAAATACCTAATGTCCTAACAACGAAAACAAAGCACCTGGCACTCCACATGAGGGGTACGTCATTGCCAGAGATTTAGCCTTTCTATAAAATCTTAGTCCAACCTACACAGACTATCAGTATGTTAACAAGTCCTGCTACTCCTGAGTCACTGCTTTACTGAAGAAACAGTGCACACCAACACTTCTTACTGCGTGAGATTCTGCAGTCTTTCTTTGTGCCCTGAGCCAGATATCATCTTCTTGCTAAGGCTCATACTGTATCTGTACACAATTGTTTCTTTCTTTGTTGCTATAGCTGTAGATTATGAAACTCCTTAAACACCCACTACATCAGCTTTTGGCACAGCTCTCTTGGGCAGGTGTGTTGTGCAAAGCATTCTTCAGGACTAGCAGGGATAAACAGCCTTTTGTGGGTCCCAGGAGATACAGTTCATACTGCTCTGAGCTCCATAAGGCCAAGTTTTCTCTGCTCAGGATGCTGCACATTCAGATATACGAAGACAGAAGGAGAAGAGAAGAAAGACAATGATTCAAGTGTAGGATTCAGCACCACTGAATTTTGAGATCCGTGCCTCGCAGCAGTTTAAGATAAAGTTTTCCATATAAGCATGCTTCCAAATGCAGACATCTGGAGAACAAATGCTTCCGGGCTAAAGACATTTCTGATGTATTCCAGGAAGGTACAAGAAGCTGGGAAAACAGATGCTTTGCATAAAATGTCTTCCTAAAACACTCCTGCAATGAAGCTTCCATGACCTTGCCATTTTTGCTGAAGCGTCTCCTTAGATAATATCCCATGCTTGGGATACCTTGAAAACTTGGAATTGCTAAAGGCTTTCCTGGTAGACGTTTTGCTGCCTTAAGACACAGTGACACCATGTGGCCAATTGCTAATGGAAAGGGCCGTTTTCTCATTTTCCTTTTGCTTTGTTAAATGTAGCTCTGGGATGCTCAGATGCAACTATGTGGACTAGTGAGAGTACACTTGGATAGAACAGTTGTCCTCTGAACAGGTACACAAAACCAAAGCCAACGACCATTTGGGATTTCAGTGCATGTCCAAAAGTCTAACGTTTGCAAAAGTGTCCTCTGAAAGCATATCTCTAAGTTCAGCAGTAAATATCCATAAGCACCTTTTTCACATGTGCCAAAATGTCCTATTCACTTGGTAAATACAAGCAACTGGTAGAACTATGATTCTATGTTCTTCCCAGAAAAGTGCACCGGGAAGGTGCACTGAGGTACCTATAGCTAAAATCTGCAGTAATACCACAGAAAATTGCAAATCATTTTGAAAATGGATATATTTTTGCCTTGCTTTCATGCCTTGTTCTCCTTCCAAGTACACCCGGATACCTCCATTTATTCTCACAGACACTGCATTTAATTTCACAAGTGGGAATATTGCTGCTCGGATTGTTCTCAGCAATTGCTATCACTCAGCATTATATAACATGGTGACTGATGCGATGAATCACCTCTCCCTAGCACAGTTCTTCTTTTCCAAATCAAGTCCTGTGCACTCGAAAGGTTCAGCTCATGAAGAATGGTAAGAATGGGCAGATCTATTGGAAAGAGAGACACAGAGACAGGCAGGCAAATAGGCAGATGAACACTGAATATAGATTACTTGCATATCCCTCAAACAGAAAGAGGATAATACACTAAATAAGCTCTTCACAGATGATATATTCACTCAGTACTACTATAAGAAAAAATTTTCAATAAGAAATGTGTATTTTGAGGCAGGATTCAGAATATCTTGCTCTCAAGAGCAGAAAGTAAGGAGAAATATAACAAACTACTCAGTTGCAAAGGCTTTGTAAAGTCAATGTTCCATAAATGCTGCTTTTTTATTGATCAGGTAGATAACATGCTGGTGTAGCTTTTTGTTCAGCACTGAACCCCAGGTGAGCAATTTATTTCAGCACTATCACAGTGCATCTGCATTTAGATTAAATAGGTTAGTTTGAAGTGATGTAACAGGATTTTCACCTACGTACATGATAGTTTCACTCTGTATACAAAGTATTTTAGAGCCTGGGAAGCACCAGCTGGTTAGATACAGGACTTTCTCATTGTCCAAAACAGGAGCTTGACTTGAGGAAGATGAATGACCCCATCTCTCAAATGTTGTCACCTTGAGCAGTGAGATTTTGCTGCCCTCTTGTGACCTGGAAACTTGACTTTGCTACGGTGACAAGAGTTTTCCACATGTACTGTACATGTCTCTATGGTATACAGGCACAATGACCATGCTTTGAGCATGTTTCCCCTCCTTTCTTACCTGTGACTCACACGATACACCTTTCAATGTCATTGTCACTGCTAGTAGAAGTGCTGTCCACGGGCAGGCCAGGATAAGGACTGGAGGCATCCCTGCATTGTTCAAAGGAGTAGGGCTTTGTAATAAAGGCTACAGAATGTTTCCCTGCTGCCATAAGGATCATCCATACAGGAAAGCAGAACACACACTTAGCCAGCATTTGAATATGACAGTGTATACTGAAAGAAGACATGCATTTTACAGCTGGGAAGGAGGATGTTCTAAATGATTATATAGTTTTGCACATAGATGATAAAGTTTGCCTCTCCATCTTCTCAAGTGTAAAGCTTGTTTCATTTATGGTAGAACTTTACTGGTAGGTTTTGTTATGGTATTTAATATTTATGGTAGAATTTTTCTTGCTTGAAAGAAAAACAAACTGTGTTAGGATTGGCTGTATTCTAAAATGAAATGGGGTTGTTCCATCTGGTCAAACTAAATACAACAGTTGTATGTCAAAGTGGTTATGCTGCTCCCTTCAAACAACACAGACTTCAATTGCAGTGACTGCTTACATTGTATTTTGGAATACCTGGAAAAAGTTTAGCATGGCTGCAATCACACTGAAAAGCAAGCTGGAAGCCTCTCTGCTGGTAACACCCCCTTCCTTCCTTAGACCTCAACTATATAATGAAGACATAGAATCAAACCTTGAAATGCTGACGATCTGAAATGCATGTGCAAGGAAGCAACAGGGACATATCAGATACATATAGGCTTGAGAGATATAAGCTAACAAGGCAGCTGCTTTGAACTCAGATACGTGTTTGGGACAGACCACAGAAGGCATCCGTAGGTAAAATGTTCCCTTGGCACATCTGACTGGAGGCAAGTCATCAGTCCTTCACCACAAGCCTCAATCACCGTTATACACTCAAATCACTGAAGTATGTTCTCTCTAATGCTTCTATGCCAAAGTAAACCAAAGCATCCTGCATTTAGATTCTGATTAAAGTTTCCAGGACATTCTGCATTTTCTTCAGGACGTGGCATAGCAGAATGAATGTTCCTAGCTACCAACTGAAGATAACGTTTTTACCTATTCCCTGCTTTTGAGGAGTCTAATTGCATTACATTGATTGCATAAATGGAACCTCAAATCTTGCAGCAGTGGGGATTTTATATTCTTTTACAATATTGAGGGAAATGCACAGCCAGCTGAATCATCTCTGTGAGACATAGCAGTGTATTTCAACAATCATAGTAACAAGTACTACTGCTGTGGCAGTGCAAAGCTCTGGGCAGACTGACAGCTAATCCATTTGCAGAACGAAGTCAAGAAAAAACCAGAGAGAAGCCATGTGGTAACAGTTCCTCACTGAGTCTGTAGACCTTCATTAACATCAGCATTTGTTCCTTCAGAAGACAAGGAAGGTGCCTCAAGTTTCTGTCTTTCCAACATTCCTGACAGCAAAGCCATGGTAGACATTTGGTATAGTCAGGTCAGAAGGCACTCGCAGCACAGTGTCAGCCCTTGACACCACTGTAAGTTAGCACTGACCCTCCAGACACAGCACAGCACGGGGCAGGAGAGGTGCTTCAGCCTTGCACAGCTGATGTGCCTGAGATCCTGGAGAGTCTAAGGGTAAGGGCCAGTTGCAAAAATCTAAACCTACTGTTTGAGAGCCAACTGGGGTAGCTGAGCCTTCTGAAACGGCTCAGAAAGGACATGTGTACTATTGTTCCTGTAAATGCTTTTTAGTGTGAAAAGCCACTTTCTGATCCTCTCTTCAGAGCTGGAAGTGAATTCCAGTTCTCATGACTAGCTGCTGCACCTCCTTTGTAAAACCAATATATACTATATCAGCAAGCACTAGAAGAATTAAATCATCTCACTTCAGAGCTTATCTTTAATATGCTGTCCCCAAGTGAAAGAATGGATTTCGTTCTTTTCCTTCCCTTACCAGCAAGTACCAACTGATACAAAGAAATATGCAGCATTAACCAGGCATCATTTCAAGTCTGCTGGAAATAAAAGCAGATGACTATCTGGGGAACAAATATTCCTTTCAGCAGCACATAACTGGAGCTGATATACTCCTATATATGTACGTATAAATATGCTTCTACTGATCTTTGCCTCTCTTCTTATCTTTAATTACTATCTCTTTTACAGCCACCTTCTTCCACAGCCAAGAAAGTATTTAGTCTTTCTGATGGGTTTGGATGAAGAGTATTCTTTCAAAAAAGGTCAGCTGAAGGCAATGTGATAGTGAAACTCCAGAGCAGCCTTCAGACTACAACCAGAATGAAGTTTCAATGGCAAACAAGCACTACAACTCACCCTGCACAACAAAACATCCTAGCCCCAGTCCATAATGGAGCTCCTGCTGCTCCATTACTGACTTCATACCTCTCCAGTAAATCACGATTGTAGAATATAGAAAGAGGAAAACTGAATCTCTGCTTCCCCAGCATTTATTTCTGTAAATTACTGATCACTCTGGCACCAATCTAATACCTGTGGATGTGTAAAATCCCATTGATTTCAACTGGAAGCCTTTTAGGACGTCTGACATCTGATCTCATTGTAGTCATGTGGTCAAAAATCCCAGACATAGTGTTCAGGACTCCACGGGGTCAGCTGAAACAAGAAATCTTTAGAGCAGACAGATACTGCTAAAGAGACCCATCCTTTTCTTTGAAAGGGGTAGAAGACCCGGCTATGTGAGCAAAAGCTATTCTGTTGTCAGAAAACCTCTATGAATCCAAACTAAAGTTCAGGGATTGCTGGTGGGTTTTGCAGAGTGGTAGCAAGCCAAGGATACACTGGACATCATAGCTGGCAGGGGACATACTGTCTGTCAGGCAAATGTAACCTACATATGGAAATAGATAGTCATGTGTTAATGAGAAAGGTAAGACAAGGTCCTATTTCCCTGCAGGAATCCTTGCCACAGAGCATTTGCATCTCCATATTCTTAAAGCCCAGCTCCAGGCATGCAGATACTTCATTTTTAAATGAAATAAATCTACCTCTGCAACAAGAATTTGTGCCGGGCCTGCCATTTCTTACTCATTGCACCAGGAGGGCTTAAGTGGTATCATAAGCACTGAGTGAGCCCTTCTGCTCTGAAGTAAATATCATCTTTAAATCTTTCTAATATATTACTTCCTCTCTATTACAATAATACACCTGGATGTTCCTTTTCCGATACACTCTGCTCCCAGATTGAATTCAGGTTCCAGCAGTGGTCCAAACAGCCAGTGGACTCATAAAGACATAGGTCCATATCAATGTTAACTGCAGTATGTTGTAGTTTGACAGCCTGCTAATTGCACTAAAGCCTAAGGCCTACTTCATCACAATAATGTGATGATTTGTATTATACGAAGAGATACAGAACTCGTTTTACAAACTTTGCCAACAATGACAGCTCAAAGTTGTCATTCTTGTTATGAGAGATGTGATGAAAGACAGAAAAGCAGAATTCAGAGAACCTATCAGAGTGAAACAGGAGGAGAATAAAACAAAGGAACCAGAACAAAGGAGGGATGAACAACAGAAGCTCAGGCCCCTAGCTGCCCTGGGGCCAACAGCAGAAGAGCTTAGTAGTTTGCTCCTCTTCCCAAAAAGTGGAGGTATGTACATGCTGTGCCTGCTCTTTCTGCAGTGCCTGCAGGAAGACAGAGCTGAGGATGCCACAGAATTGGCAGCCAAGTGAACAATGTCATGAGATCTGAGCTCATCAAAGTACCTCTTGCTCAGTGAAACGTTTTTTAGATGATGAAGGCTTTTGAGAAAGCAGAGCTTTGCTTTTCTTTTTTGCTCTTTTCCTGCTGAAAACTCTGTTTGGAGGCCCATGACCCGATCCTATCACTTTCACAGCTTAAACATGCTTTCAGCTTTTACACTTTTTTAATGAAAACCTAAAAACACATGAAGAAAAATCTCACAGAGATAAAAGCATCTCTGACTGTCTCCACATGGAACCTTGCACTAAAAAACTGGGGACCACAGCAAGGAGGAACTATCCTTATAGGCCACAGAGACTCATCTGCTCAAAGAACTCCATTTCTTATACTAAGTCAATCTCCAGCTAGGATCTCCTGGACTCTCATCTGTGCATGCTGTGACTCAGAAAAATCATTGCCTATTCTTTATGTGCAGCAGGAGGCTCTGTCTTCCAGGAACACCACCTCATGAGGAGAATTTTGCACTATTCCACAGTCAGAATAACAGGAAAGCAGCTGAGACATGCACAGGCATTAGTCAAGTCATGGCTGTACATAGAATGATTTAGCCTGAACTGCTGGCCAGGAGGTCATAATAGAAATGTGTTTTACTACATGAGTGCTAGATGAAATGATCCTATTGCCAAACTTGGTTAAGAGCTGGAACAGCCGCAGAGATGAGACTAACCTCTGGATTCCTTCCTGAGCCCAGGAAATTGCATTCCTTTGAGGTCGGGACTGATGTTCATTGATAATGCAAAATTATGCTCTTCTGCAGGGAGAGAAAAGCAAAGCAGAAGCACTGGAAAGCTAAATGGCCTTATGAACCTTATGAACTGAAAGGAATGAAGAGGGATAATAAATTACTCTCTTAAAAATCTCTACTCTCCTCTCAACCCAGAGGGAGAACTTGCACACACAAGGGACAGGGAGCAAATGTTCTTAAAATTGAGCTATTACTCTTCAATCTGTGAATTGAGAAGTAGGAAGGTGTTACCTGCCTCAGCCCATTACCATCCTGCGTGTGCTGTCTGTTATATGGCTTATCAGGCAGACACAAGTGATGGAAATGCACAGAAAGCAAATGGAACAAGCAGAAAATTAAGTGGAGAGAGAAGACAGTTCTGGCCCGAGTATGACTGAACTCTCTCTGCTTAGGAACTTCTGGGCACTGGCACTTTCCAGTGCTTTGCACTTCCAAAGCTTTGCAGCGCCAAAGCTTTCTCTCATGCCGCAGAAGATGAAGAGGTCATGTAAGGAGATAAACGGAGTTGGCTTTTTCCAAGGAGTTCTTTTGTGTTAGTATACAATGGGTTTCAGGATGTACAAAATGCACTGAGTAGCCAGAGACAACTAAAAACAAAGAATAAAGTTAACGTTTATCTCTGGTCTTCCTCTTTTGGGCGTAATATTCCAGATGAATCAAGGGAAACCCAAAGAGCAGCACGAGCCATATATCCTAAGGAAGCTTAATTACCAAGAGACTAATTCCACATTATATGATGTGCAAGGTAATGGTGCAATAAAGAAAGCTTTCATCTCATGAAAAAAACCACCAAGATTTCATACTTATTGGTCTAATGTGGAATTAAAATCAAGACTTTCTTCTGAACCCACCATAACTACCCATGTATCACTCATCAACAGCCCACTGATCAGAACACTAGACTGGGAAGTGGGAGAAGCAGATCAAGCATAACTAAGGCATGAATTTCAGCCTCCTAATCCCCATAGAGAGCCCCAACTTTTATAATGGCTATTTAAAGAAGATTTTTACCACCTATCTTTAAGGACACAAGAGAGTTGCTCAACCAAGCGCTGATCTTTCCTCAGTGGGAGAAAAAAATGATTTTCCTGTTTTAAATAACTTTCTTACCTCGGGACTCTGTAGCAGTTGGAGAACAAAAGACCATGCTATTTTCATGTCCGATTAGTGACTGGAAAATCCGAGTGGAATCAACAAGAAACGCAGTAAGTAGAACTTGTTGCTTCGTTTCTGCATTGACCTCAAAGTAAGAGCTCTTGAGAACATATCTATAACCTGTCCACAGTGATGAAAAGCAGTTATTAACTCTTCATAAAAGTATTAGCTGTCAGCATCCCAAGACAATAACTGTACTAATAATAACTGATTGCAAAACCTCATAGTTATGAAAGTATACAAAATACTGGTTTCAGTTGGTATTTCTAAGTCGGCATTGTGTCCCGCGGTAACCAGTCATTCTGTCATTCATTGTGTTGCAAAGGAAAACTGGATTCATCCTGTGGCTGAGCAATTGGCATCTTACAATCACACTTATCCTATAAATCCCGGAGCAGGCAGTGGTTATCATACATAACCCCTCTAGCACTGCACTGAAACAGACCATATGGTTGGGACCTGAGCCATCCTGCTTCCACTTGCATATGTATGTCTCCTGGCAGAAGAAGAATACTGCTGGGGACCCTACATTCTACACAGTACAAGTATTCAAACCATACAAGTAACTACAAAAGGGGGGGGGGTTAATCTTCTTTTTAATCTTCTGGTTTTTCTTTTCTTTCCACTCTCCGTTCTTACCCTCCTTTCGATACACATTTATATACATCCATACCCACACACACACTCACATACTTCCTTTTATGAAAGGGAATTGAGAATGGATGTTCCTTGAATGCACTTTCTGCCTTTCTTTTCCTTAGAAATGTGTAGTTTATACCTCTAATTACATCTAATTTAGTTGATCATTTATTTTGCCTTGCTGGGTCATGATTTTGATTTTAGGTATTGCACATACTGAAATTCCACTGCAGGTACTGGGTTGGACTGAAATATTTCTACGTGTTTTCCCATCATATAGTAGAAACCAGTGAAAAAAACCTTGTCTCGTTCGAGAGACAGTAGCAGGCAACAGGATTTGTAATGGATCACCTCTAAAAAGCCATGGTGTTTTATTCCACGGAGCTGAAGGATGATGATAAAAAGTATTGGAAATCATTTGCCAGAGTGAGGGACAATAAATCAGTGACTACAGGCTGAAGGCATTGACCTTTCACTGATCAAAACAACTACAAACAAACCTCTGAAGTAATTGAGATTGAGAAGGATATGGAGCCTTACAGGGGCTCTGACAGGAATACCACTATCAAATCAAATTTTTTATGGTCGCATTTTAACAAAGTTAATTTCATGCTGAGTTTTGAAGGCAAAACCCCTGTCCCCAATAAAATCTAGGCATCTTTGAAATAACTACCTTTCCTTTCCCATGGGGATGATACTGACAAATCAAATGCACAGATTCTTCTGCAGGATACTCTTTTGCCCTTTCTTCTTCCATTTTCTTATAAGGAAATGGGAGTCATCTATAGGGAGGCTTGGACTGCAATGCTTAATCTGACAGGAAGGGCAGAAATAAGCCTATACACAAAATGAAGCATGAGTCAGATGTCAACCTCACATCCAGTTTTCTCAAGCATCACCTTTTTGCACTGTTTCAGTATAAGCTGACTAAAACTGCACTAAGAGCTTCATGCAGTAATTAGAAGTCTCTCATCACTTGAGAGCAAGGGTTGGGTCACTACTGGCAGCTTAGGATAGAAGGTATGTTGTGGGTGGCACGTACAGCTTCACTCACTACCACCTGCCAACTGTTTCTCCTGAGTTTGTCAGTCTTCAGTGGGGAACAGCAAACAGAACAATGTAAAAGTAAGAACTGGTGTCTCCAAGAGAGCTACCATTCTTTTCATTCATCAACAAACCTCTTCCACCGCTCAGCTGTTCTTTGACTTGTACCTGCAGTACTCACAGGTTTCACTCATTAAAACCATCCTCAAGGTATCTTTAAAATCCCCAAGTGCTCCATGGAAATGCTTCCCTGTTAGATCCAAGGGTAGCATCTTTTCAACACACTGCTAGTTCCTCTCAGGCTGGACTCTGTTTCCCCCATAAATATTTCAGTTCCAGTATTCCTTTCTTCTTTGAAGAGAGGAATTTTTTCTGAATGCCTGTTTCAATAGAACTGACTTCAACTGTGTCATTCATTGCCTGGTTAAATTTATCCCTCAGTTTCCATTAAAGATGATGCCCAAGGCAGGTACACATTCCAGAAGAGAGGAAGAGATACTACAACCCCTCCTGAGGTATTTATACTGAAGGAACTCAGAGGTTCCTGTACCTGTTCTAAATGTGGATATAATGCATGAGTGGTGCATACAATTAAAAAGAATAAACAAACGTGTTTAACACCTCATGAACCAGTCCTTCCATTTCAGGCAAGTGCACTTAATGCTGGGGAATAGAACCTGAATATGCCATTTCTTAGAATCTCAAAACACCGGGAAGGGCCCTCAAGGTAATTCCATCAAAACATCTGATCAAAGCAGGACTAACTTCCAAAGTTACATGGTTTTCCACTCAAAAATGTTCACAGGCAGTGATTTCCTGACCTCTTTGGGGACCTCTTCTAGTGTTCAACCACTCTCACTGTGAATAACATTCTTCTCTGTTGTTTCCCCATTTCCCAGTGTTGCAAACTGTGATCCCTCCATGTTGCTCTTGCACTCACTAACCACTCTCCTCATCAGAACGCCTGTGAGTGTTTACCAGGCACCGTGCCTTTAGCATGCAAAAGATGATCAGATATGCAGCAGGAATCTCCAGGGTACCTGCTCTTATTTAAAATCTTGAACACTGTCAGAATAGTCAATCACTAATACACACTCCAGCACAACCTGTTTAATATGTTTGTTCATAAGCATGGACCCATAAGCAGGATTATAACGTTGATCCTGAACTTAGAGGGAAGGGTAGCATGTGATTATGTTCTTGAACTATAATCCATCCTATAGAAAACAGGAAGGTTACAAAGGCTACCAGAATAATGAAAGGCTTCAGATGGCTTTACAGCGTTACCATTTACCTACCTCATAGTACAAACAGGAACATGAATGTTCACCATTAAGTTGCAGCCAGGTATAGTTTGATACATACAGCACAAAGACGTTTTCAAGTTGCATTTGCCTATATTGTAATACAGGAGACCATGGAGTTATTCAGAACAACAGTCAAATTGAGAGAAGAATCCCTCCATACGAACTGCCACTTCCAAACGTTTCTTGCAAGGTGAAAAGCTGCCCTTATCAGCAAATGAGGGCCTTCCAAACATACCTTCCACTGGAAAATAGCATTGTCACGCTCCACATTCCAACAGCCAGTGTGCTTTCCACTGGAACATCCCCGAAACTAAAGCACTGTGCTCTCTCTTCAGTCCCCTGGCAGCAGTCCAGAGCCACATGTCAGGGGTGTAAGGAGGGTTTACAGAGAATTGGAGCCCACTTGTAACAATCAGGTCTCTGTCAAGTGAGAAAGACACAAAAATGAATGTTTCTTCCTTTAGGCATTGCTACTTCTGTCACAAGTAAGGGGAATGCCCTAAGTGCCGCAGGGCTATGGTGCTGCACAGGAAGACCCACAGCTCACTCCTGACTTTTAAGTGCTACATGATCTCTATTTGCAGATTTAAGTCCAGTATTAGCAATATTCTATCAGAAGCATGAAGGATCAGCACAGTACTTCAGTATTCATGTCACACTCAGTGCCTGGAAGGGAACTGCTGACTGGTCACCAGGTCAAATGCACTGTGTTCAGCTCATACAGTCATTCTCCAATTCAACACACGGTCAAGGGGTGACTTCTAAGCCACTGGTTAATGCTTGAATTTTTAAGCTCAGCATCCAGAACTTGTGAACAAATGCAGCTTAATCACTGCCTGTATTTATGAATGTAACATCAACCTAACCTGTACAAGAAAGCATCAGAAAGAATTGAACCAGATTGAGAGATCTGCCCTTTCATCTCACTCCAACCCAAACTGCATCACTTACATATATCACACAAATTGCGCTGTCACCTATGTACTTCTCTGATGTCACCTCTAAATCACAGATGTCTCCCATTTTGTAAGATCTATCACCAGAAATTTGAAGCTGAGCAGGATGGATTTGAGAACACTTAGAGATATCTGTGTTCTGCTACCGTGACGCTAATGGCTTTTCCCAGTGTCTTGTTCCTGCCCAGTCCTAACAGTTGGACTGTTCAGCCAACACTTGGCTCTGCACCCAGGTTTGGCTGTTCTGTGTCCTGCCAGCTCCCTTACACACAGACAGGGCCAAACTACCTGCTTGTTCCAGATGTTACTTTGAACCAAGCACATCCAAAGCAGTGTCATGTGCATTCCTTTCGGCAACAGCAAACTCAGCTTGAAATAAACAACATGGAAATAGAAGCCACTTCCAGGCTCCCTTGGTTTGATTCCAAGAATCTAAACACTAAACTAGATCAGAACCTCAAAAAGCACACAGTGAGCCACCGAGCAATCACTGCACAGCGTACAGAAACAGATCATCAGTTAGAATCAGCTCTTACAAACATTAACCACAAACTCTGCTAGAGTTACTCAGTTATCCCGGGTTGGCACGAGGCCACACTGATCCTGAAAGACACAACAACACTCACCCCAGCTTCTCCCGATAACCCCATGCACGTTCCTGCTGCTTCCTTCTCTGATCCAGTGGAGCATTTTAACCTTCTGTGGTTTCTGTTTGTCTACAGGATTACCTCTCAGTTAGATCAGCAAGCAGCAAGAAGACATGACCGTCTCTTTGGGCAGCAAGGTACCCTTAAAACAGTTCAACTGCAGCATAAACCCACACCTTTCACTGGAGTGACTTTAATAAGGAAAAATGTACAATCTAAACGCAAGATATCGAATGCTCAGTGGCTTAAGTCACTGACAAGATAAAAGCCTAAATTAATAGAATGTAGTCCATTTAATTATGATTCTCTAAGTGCTGTCTAGAGCCAGGCCCGGGCATTTTAGGTTTAATGCAGCTTTTGCATGGAAAATTTTGTAAGACTCTGAAAACAAGCGAGTCTGCCATTTCTGGCTTTTACCCTGGACACTGACAAATGGCAGTGATGCTTTGCAGTAAATGCTGCAAGGAGCATTAGTTCATTGGGGACATTAATTTTCCTTCTAGCCAAACTTCAAACAAAGTATCACTTTCTGTGCACTTAATACTACATTTGGCTCAGATTCTATTTCTGAATGATGTGTATGGAGCACTAAAGAGTGCAGAATAGTGATTTTTTTTCCCCTGAATTGGTAGAATTATACATTTCTCAGCAAAATACTAATATAGCAAAAATTTTTACTGTCTTTAGTTTGTCATGAAATGTTGGTCTTACCCCATAGCTTGATAATAGACAATCTGGTAATATATTACAAAAGTCTCTGATAATCTTTAAACTTCCAAAACCACAGAGGAAACAGCAACAGTGAATGGAGAAAGGTCACTTCGCAATTACACTGCACAATGTGTATTTTCATCCTTCACTTCATTCCTTCAGTCCTGTGGACACGAAACAACCTTGCTTGCAGGATCTATCCAGAGACCCTGCTGCCCCTGGGTAAGAAGGTATTAGTGTTACAGGAGTGTTCAGTATAGTGCGCAGTAAAATTCCACTGAAGCCTCAATCACCCACTGCAGAGGCACAGTGCTCAGTGTATAGCTGCTTTGTCAAAGAGGCTTCACCTCTTACGTGCCTGTGGTTCACTTCTCTCTACTAAAGGCATTTTGAGTACTTTCATTCTCCAGTTTCCCCCAAGTTATATTGTACATGTATCAAAATGTGTCAGGATGAGCTTTAGCTTGTGTTCACTTAAAGACCTGATTGGGCTTGGTACTTTTAGAGCTCCAGTAAAGAACATCAAGAACTTCTTTCCTTCTCAATTACACACAGCCTAACAACACGTATGGCGAAGTATGGGGAAAGAACCCCATAAGCTTCTTCAAGAAGCCTTGAGAAGTACAGAGGACATCATTGCTCCATGCAGTGCCCAAAAGTTTCCAAACTGTTAGGAGTCCCAGGAGCTTTTCATGGAGGGTTACTGAGTAGACAGGACAGCAGGATGCAGCTATGTAAAGATACATCTGTATTGTGATACAGAAAGCCAACAATGAAAAGGATAAACTGTGTCCAAAGGTCTCACAGTGCACAAACAGCCTGTGGTCTGCTTCAGGGACACCTAATTTCAATTAATATGCTATATATGCTTCATATAACTTATATCACATTCACTCAGATTCGTGGGGTTGGGCACTTAGACTAAAGTAGAGTTTGGAGACATTACACTCAAGGACATGATTTTTCATATCGGTTCTCTTCTTTTGAGGGGGGTCTCCTTTCTGTGTAAAGACACCACAAGTTGAACCAGAGCAAAGAAGGAAAATCACCTTCCCACATTAAGAAAGAATGCACTGGAAAATCAGCATTCTCTGTTGTTGCCTCATTCCAAATTAGCCAGGGAAATCATCCTGCCCCAAAACAGCACTGCAAGATGTGCTGCTCCCTCATAATAAATTTGCTCATAGCAGCTTACATGAGGGGATATTGTTTCTGTTTCTTAAGAGACTTGTCAGAAGCTCTTCTCATTCTCATAATAGAAATGCAATGCAAAATGCTAAACAAAAGGATGACTGATGTAAGCATCCAGCCAAGATCTTTTGGTTTAAGCCAGTTCTTTGATGCTTTGTTTTATCTGAAGCCCTTTTCAATTACAAGCATATTACAAGAATAGCTTTCCCCATCCAACTTGTATTAGTGATATCAGTTGTGCTTAATATAGGCTCTCTTTTGCAGCTAAAGGTCAATTATCTTTAGTTAAATAATAGCGTTCACATTGCTCTTGAATAATGTCATCTGTATTCTGTAAGCCTGCAGAAACTATATAAAGCACCCTGACTCTAAAGGCTGCAATGAGAAGAATTTTTGCCACTGTCCTGGAAAAAAATGTGATCTTCGCCCCGTTTGTCTCAATCATCTCTTCAGCAATGAAACATCAAGCAGTCAAAGCCTTCAGCTGAAGAACATGCTTAAGAACAGGCACAAGCACTTTATGGAAGTTCGGCCATTTCCCATTATTTCATATTAATCTCCTGCCATTTTCCAGGTTTTATCTCCTGAAAACAAGTTGAGTTTAATTTAAAAAAACCATCTGATTTAAAAAGAATTCCCAGTGCAACTGAGTCAGCTGGCGTATTTCCACGTCATATTCCATTCTAGGATCTTCCTGCTTGTATGTGGCATGCAGCTGCTCAGCTCAGCTTTTTCAACCTCTCTTGCCAGCTGCCACCCACGTGATAAAAAAGGGCTTTTAACTGAGTGGCAAAGCTTTCATTCCAGAGTGACAAAACAAAGAGGTCCCATGTGCTATTGTCATCGATGGATTCACCCTTAACCTCTAGTTTCAACACTGTTTTCCTTGTACCTGATTGATGAGTGTAACAACATGACAGCTGGTATGAAACCATCACTGACCATATTGTTGATTTACTGATGGAAGTAACTCCTTTTACTCGGAGTTTCCTATAATGTGTTTTTCCCAAAGCCCACTCCACAGGGCTCCTGGGGACTCAGCAGCAGCAGTGGCTTTATTCTTTCTCCCCAAAACGGTGACTTTCAACATTCAGAAGCAGGTACTCAGCACATCTGTATCACCCCCATCTTCATCACTGTGCAGACCTCTACTGCAAACTTCACCCCTCCTCTTACCAATAGGATGTAAGGACTTCCATATATAAACTCTTCCGCAAGGCAAACGGACAGCTTGAGGCCACACCAGGGTTACTGCCTATGTATTTATAGGCATAAAGACAAAGGCTTCATTCAGATAATTTCAAATAAACTGTGCAAACACATATACACATTGTATTTATTGAGTAATGATACATCCCTGATACATAACCCTGATATGTAACTTATCTGCATCAGCAGGACATACAACCAATGTAACCTGAGTAAGATTCACTTCTGGTTTTTGAGGTAGCAGAAAAAAATAGTTATCACTGTGCTTCAGAATAAGTCAGGAGAGTGCCTCTTTACTTAGCTGAGACCAGAACTGCCACAACCTTTTTACTAAGAAATGTGAGGAAATGATATACCACAAGAAAAGGTAAGTGTCCTAATGTGTTGTCTGAGAAAAGAGATGGTTACAGAGTACAAATGCAACCCACATGAGGAGAAGCTGGGCTTTCTCAGGTGATGACAGCACACAGGCAGATCAGATGGTGCCAATCTGCAGTGCAGCTGCGGCCAGAAGACAACTAAAATTCCACTAAAAAAGTGGAAAATTACTTAGGAATGAAAATAAAAGCTATGTAACAGCAGAGTTTAGAGGAAGGAGGCCAGGCAATTAGACAAGTTTCCAAGAGTCAGTGAGAGCTGAAATACCAACTCTGCTCAGCGTCTTTGACAGCTTCCACTACAGCTTGCTCTTAGGGATGTCTGAATCCATCAAGTGCTGCCAGAAAAAGGCCTGTATCCTGCGCCATGCATCTTCTTGTGCTCTGGCATGCTCCTGCCACTGCCCTCCCCAATGCACAAACATCCCAAGCACTCTGTGGATTGAAGCCTGGCACAGAGGTAAGTATGGTGGCTCCAAGAGGTGCCCTGCTCCAGGATAGGAGCAGAACTCCACTTCCCGTCCACACTGCTGAAGGCGCTGAACAACATCCTGGCAATAGATATCACTTTTCCAGTTCATGTCATCCCGGCCGGCCAGGAAGAGGAACTTGGCCGAGGACCTCTCCATGGGAATGCGGCAATCCCAAGTTGCTGGGTCTCTGTGATCATCTAGGACATCTGAAAAATCTACTAGGCCAGAATCACCACTGGTCTTCACCCTCCCCAGATTATACGGGTGGGTAGGAATAGTGAAGCCATCCCCCTTCAGGGGAATGAAAGAATTAAAACCGCTTCCAGATATGCTGACAACTGCCTTGATGCCAGGTAGAAATGTGGCCATGGAAAGGGCTAGATCAGCTCCTTTAGACAAGCCCAAAACGCCAATCCCAGTATCTTTCACCTGAAACACAGTAATGAAAACAACCATTATCTACTACTCCTCATTTCCTGGGCTGACAGAAGGTCTCCAGTTCTGCTTCCTCACCCCTTATCTGACTAACACCACCCTTATCCCTCCCCTCTCTGTATTCATGTTGTATCACTCCCATATCTATCCCTTTGCTGAGCCTTCACAAGAGTGACTTTGAATTCAAAACTCTTCAGCATTTCTCCTCCTGCTGACCTCTGTAGATAAAGCCTCTTTGCTTCCTCCACATTCTGGCTACACACTTGCTCTCATTATTGTATTTTCTACTGCTCCTGTCTCCATCCCCTGTTGATCTTCTCTCCTAAGGTCCCCTTTGCAAAACCACTTTTTCATGGGTTTACTTGCATTATTTTCTTCCATGCTATTGGGTTTTTTACACTCGCTTACAGCTGACTTGTTATCTTCTGCTTTGTCTTGGAACCAAAAGGTTCATCACACCTGAGGCTGAGTAAGCCAAATGACTATTTAAATCAACTCATTTATAGTGAAGGCTCTTCACACTAGGTTCAATTTGCTATGTGTGTCTTGTAAGATACCCCGGGAGTTTCAGAGCTCTATGAGGAACAAGACAAACAACCAAGGCTGAATTCTGCTCTCACACTGGCTACATTCCTGGTGTCCATATGTTAGACAATAAATAACATTGTGGAATGAATACCACATTAAGTAGCGTTCCATTCAGCTTAAATGCTACTTGACTTCTCTTGGTCTCTGTTGGCTTAAGCGTGATGACACATTGCTATAAAAGCATCTTTCTCATCCCACATACTTGTCCTAATACAGCCCCAGCTTTTTAAGACATGGCATGCTCTCCAGTGCTACAACTGTAAGGGATTCTGTTGTTAGAGTGGTTTAATATTGTCTTGTGAAACTTCCTCAGAATCAATAGCCTGTAACATCTCAGAAATAGTAGAAAAAAAATCAATGGCTTTTTTTTCCTCTAAAATCTTGATAGATGTGAGTTTCAGTGTGAGGTGTCCCTGCCCATGGCAGGGGGGTTGGAACTGGATGATCTTAAGGTCCTTTCCAACCCTAACTAT